>CM069154.1:5268879-5377176 GCA_035221665.1 Okamejei kenojei
TTGAAGTATGGTTGTGTAAAGTTGGAGTGGATTTAATTGAAGTTTAGGCGGTGGTTTACGGAGATTATATAGAACCTGCTGAAAGAGAAAAGTATTGACGGGTATAAGGATATTTAAGAAACGCAATATTAAGATAATTAAGGAAGTTGACAGTGGCATCAATGGAAAAGATTAAAGAACCCAAGGATAACTACAAAATTGTTCATCCCTGTCTGGTGAAAAAAATAAAACTGGAGAAGTCAATCTCGAAGTGACTGATGAGTAAAGTCACGAAGTGTTAAGATCCAAATGAAGAGGCATATAAATTTGGCCAAAAGAAGTGGCAAAACCAAAGGACTGGGAGAATGTAGATCTCAAACAGGGAGATAAAGGGGTTTAATTAAAAGGGTGAATAAGACAAGAAAGAAAGCTTGCGGGGAATATAAAAACAGACTTTCTAAAACTTTCTTCTTTAGGTATTAAAAAGGAAAAGATTTGTGAAGGCGGAAGTAAGTCCCTTACAGTCCAAGAGACAGGTGGATTTATAATGGGAAACAAGGGAATGACAGAACAGGTTTAAACTAGTACTTTGGTTCGTTTCACTGAGGAAGACACAACCAATCTCCCCGGAAATACTGTGGGGTCCGAGGATTCTAGTGGGATGGAGGAAATTAAGGCAATCCACACTAGTCAGTAAAATGGGTGTTTAGGGTAAACTTTTAGGACTGAAGGGCCAATAAATCCCCCAGGAGCCCCCCCCTGATGGTCTGCGAACCCAATGTACTCAAGGAAGCAGCCCTAGAAATCGGTGAAGGGTAAAAATCACAAACAGCGAACCATCAAATGAGTGAGCCCGGCGAAACCCCACTTTCCCCAGAATGCGGGAACTCCTCATGGTTGACCAATGAAGGCGACTTCCTTCTTTCCCCCGGCAATCACCCCATCAACCCGCGAACATGTGGCGGACATATGGCGACTTGTGGCGACTGGCATTGTCACCCCCTCCTGCAGTCGCCTAAAAAGTCTCCTCCTAAGTGGGACAAGGTAAAAAAAAAAGAGAGAGGCCCATTAACTTTTCATGAAAAGGTGCATCAATAAATGACATCACTAGGGATAAAAAATGCATTAACATGTATCCTTTTTTGCGTGACTTCAAATGAAGTCCATATGAGAATTAATTATCAGTTATATTTTTCAGGGCAGGCTCGAAATGGTACAGAGAAGAAATTATGAATCAGGAAAATCCAGCAGAGAAGAGTTTCACATCAAATCAATTCACTCACGGTAAGAGGGCAATGCCCACACAGCATGTTATGGCCGCAGGGAAATAAAAAACAAAACAAGAACCTTACTGGATACATTAGTCCCTGAACGGCCGCACATCACATGACCTATCGATCAACTTGACTACCTTTTGACTGCTTATAACATGGGCACCTTTGTTTTTTTTTTGTATGGGGGTGGGTGGGGGGGTGGGGGGGAGGGGGGTGGTGGTGGGGGGGGGGGGGGGGGTTGGTGTGTTGTTGGTGAGGTGTTGGAAATGAATCGTTACCATCCTTGTCGGTCGGTTTCCCTTCGTCGCTCTGGACTTGGGAGGACCCAGGCAACCACAACTCAACGCAACAACATCTGGGTTCCATCCTACCTCGGATGTTGTCCCTGTGCATGTTTGCACGTTCTTTCCCCTGTGACCGCCCCCCGGGTTTTCTCCGGGTGATCCGGTTTGCCCCACATTCCAATGACTGCAGGTTTGTAAAAAAAGCTTAATTGGCTTCTGTAAATTGCCCTCCAGTGTGTAGGATGCGAAAGCGGGATAACATGAACAAAACTGTGAATTGGGTGACTGGATTGGTCTTGGGGGGGGGGGGGGGGGGGGACGGTGGACTTGGTGGCCTAGGGGCCTGTTTCCTTCAGCAATCTCTAAACTAAACTAAGTAATTATTTTAGGGGTTCTGACGAAGGGTCTCGACCCCAAAAATGCCACCTATTCCCTTTTTCCCCTCTCCAGAAGATGTTACTATTACTCACTTTCCTGCATTTTTGTGATGCTGTTCTCAAAAAGGCAGTCCCAGCAATCAATCAATCGAGGACCCTCACACCCTGGCCGCTGCCTCATCCTTGTCCACCTCTGCCAATCGGCAGTCCCAAAAACTGGAACGTACCAGGTTCAGGAACAGCTTCATTCCCTACAGCCAGAGCTATTAAACACAACAACCCCCAAATATTGGTCCAAACTAATTAGTCTTGGGGGCATTGGTTTAATCTTTTTTTTTGCACTTTTACGTGGTGTGTGTGTTGTGTATGTTGTGTCTCTCTCTCTCTTTCCTCACACATCTGAGACATATGACAATAAAACACTCCTGACACTATCTATTAAGAAAGAAACTGCAATCTGGAAAATCGAAGGTAGACAAAAATGCTGGAGAATCTCAGCGTGTGAGTCAGCATCTATGGAGCGAAAAGGAATAGGTTACGTTTCCGGGTCGAAACCCTATCATTTTATCTCTGTAACCCCCCCCCGCCCACCTCCCCTGACAACAGTCCTGAAGGTCTCGACCCGAAAACGTCAACCTAAACCTCGCTCCATTAGATTTCTATGGCCTCACACGCCTGGGGAGTTCTCCAGCATTTTTGTCTACCCTACTGCCACTATCTTTTTAAGTAATTATGTTTTCTCACTTGACTCCAAAGGCAACCCCTGTTCCATTTATTACCACCGTGACAACGACGTTCCCCCAGCTAGCACGGAGAATACTTACATGAACCTTCAGGATCTGAACACACAAGGACAAACCAATAGGCAAGGTGCCGCAGAAGTTGGTGTACGCAACAATTCTCACTGATAATAAATTAATTTCAAGCACCAGAGAACACCAAGAATACAATTGGAAACGGACAGTCCTGGTAAAAATGTCTTTGCTTACCCACAAATCCAGACATTTGCGTAGATCTCACCAAGAACAGTGCATGGTCATCAAGATAACTGCAGATGTGGGGAATCTGATCAAAGATAGAACATAATAAGTACAACAGGCCCCTTCGGCCCACAATAATCCTGCCAGAAAATGAAAAATGAAAAAACACTCACAGTCAGGCGCTCCTGTGGAGATAGAAAAACAGAGATAACATAATAGTTGTCGATGACCTTAGGTGAGACGGTAAAGATTTAGCTAGGAACCCGATTCAACCTTTTCATTCAGAGGGTGGTGGGTGTAAGGAAAACAAGCTGCTAGAGGAGCAGTTTGAGGCAGGAATATTAACAACATATTAAAAGACATTTGGATAATACATGGAGTAGGAAAGGTTTAGAGTGATATGGGCTCAAAATGTGGGAAGGTGGGACTATCATAATGGGTTGGCGAAGACAAATTGGGCCAAATGGCCTGGGTCGTGCTGATGTCTCTTGTTGATTTAGTATATCAACCGTAAGAAAATAAGAAAGCTAAAAATAGGCCTTCAGCCTTCAAGCCAATCACCAATCAACACAATAAAAGGCTGATCTGCCTCCAACCTCACCTCCTCTCACAACTGTGCCAGATCCCAATGCCGCCCCTCGACTCCCTCCCCTTCAAACTCCTCTTCTTAAATACCCCTAATTATCCAGCCTCAATAATCTCTCAGGTACCAGGTTATTTCCAGGATTCATCACTCTCCGTCCGCTATCCCCAACAAATGCCAGCCGAACAGTATGAGATTTTCCAACCATTTTACTTTTGCCTCAATTAGAACAGCTGTGGAATTGAACTGGCTATTACATTTGTGATTAAAAATACTATGTAAATGTTTAATGTTGGACACAAATACTGTGGCTTATTGATTAAAATCAATGGTTGACCTTCACCATCAGTTTACCAAGAAAAAACAGCTCTGTTACTAGTCATAGAGTTATACAGCGCGGAAACAGGCCCACGTGCTTCTCCAGCCAATTGCTTTAATTTTCCCTGTATTTTGTGGAATGTTAACGCGAAGCGGCTATTGGCTTGCAAATATGTGTATGAGTGAACAGGAACCGCAAGTGGAGAGATTGTGTAAATATGTTCAAATGCTTTGTAGTGAAAATCATCTACACGATGACTATGGAGATGTTGTAAGATACAATAAAGTACACTTGTCTTCTGATACCTGGTGTGCCACAAGATCCTACCGACTTTGTCGAAGGTGGTTTTTGGGCTGGACGTAGAACACAGAACATCACGGGAACAGGCCTTCGGCCACATTGTCCATGACCAAACATGAGGCAAAGTTAAAACTGCTTCATTGCCTGCAATAGTCCCCCTATCCCTCCACCCCCTGCATTCCATTGGTGCCTATCTTATACTTGTACTGAAATGTATACAAAATGAATTTTCACTGTACCTCGTTACATGGACAATTAACGACATTACCATTCCTATACTAAATGCCTCAGTGGGCCGAAGGGCCTCTATCTCTAAAGGTCTAATGCAAAAGGGCCACAGCAGGTAGATTTGCTGCTCATGGCGCAGGAGACCAGCTACGATCCTGACCACGGGTGCTGTCTGTGTGGGAGTTTGTACGTTTTCCCTGTGATCGGTGGGCTTTCTTGGCCTTCTTCCTGCATTCCAAAGACGTGCAGGTTTATTGGCTTCTGTAAATTTGACCGTAATGTGTAGGATAGAACTAGTGTGTGGGCGATCGCTGGTCGATGTGGACTCAGCGGGCCGAAGGACCCGTTTCACCATTGTTATTCTAACTAAACTCAACTAAAAGCATTACATTATTAGATGGGAAATGGGATTAAATCAAACAGCTGAAGCAAAGTCCAGCTGCATCAGAGACATCGGTCATACATCGAGCTTCACAAACTCATGTGGAAAGAGAATTGTTTCAATAGCAATGTCCTCCAAGCAGCAACTCTACCGCTGCGTCACGTGCTGCCTGCGTGAAAAAAGCTCGGGTTATTAAACTGGAAGAGACGTGGGGAGTGGGGGGGCCACAAAATGTGTGTGAGTGATGGGTGGATTACAGGTGAGGAGGGGTGGGGGGGTTGATTGAATGCAATTATGATTATGAACCATCCAAAACAACTTTAAATATTTACAACAACACACACACATTTCGTGGCAATTCTATAGCTCTTGTTGTCTAGCAGAAGGAGAACAGGACTCATTTAGTTGTATTTAACAGTTTTTCAAGTTTGTCAAAAATGTTTATAAATGCCTCAATCTTCAGTGCAGCACTGTCACAATGCGCATTCACTGTGTTTTCCTGCAGGTATGGGAGCCTAACTCTGCACTCTGTCTCCAATGACCAGTGCTATAACTTGTACTGTATCTGAGAGGACTTTATCTAAGATATATCTAAGTGCTTAGTATAGTGATACTTGTTACTGAACAGTACATAGAAACATAGATAACATGAAAATAGTGCTGGAGTGGCCATTCGGCCCTTGAGCCAGGCAGAGCCATTCAATATGATCTGGCTGATCATCCAAAATCAAATTCATGTTCACTTTTACTGCCACATGGCACCAATTAAGGTTCTGTGTTATCAGTACACCCGTTCCAGCTTTTTCCCCATATCGCCTGATTTCCCTTAACCCTTAGAGCTAATCTAACTCTTCTCTTGAATACATACAGGAATTTGGCTCCACGCCTTTGGTGGCAGAGAATTCCACAGATTCATAACTCTTGGGTGAAAAGATTTTTCCTCATCTCAGTCCTAAATGGCCTACCCTTATTTTTAAAGATAATAACCCCTGGTTCTGGACACCCCCAACATCGAGAACATTTTTCCTGCCACTAACCTGTCCAAGCCTCTAAGAATTTTAATGTTTCTAATAAGATCTCCTCTCATCCTTCTAACTTCCAGCGAATACAAGCCCAGTTGAACCATTCTTTCATCATATGTCAGTCCTGTCATCCTGGGAATTAACCTGGTGAACATACACTGCACTCACTCAATAGCAATAATGTACTTCCTCAAATTAGGAGACCAAAACTGGACACAATACTCCAGGTGTGGTCTCACCAGGGCCCTGTACAACTGCAGTAGAACTTCCTTTCTCCAAAACTCAAATCCTCTCGCAATGATGGCCAACATGCCATTGGCTTTCTTCACTGCCTGCTGTACTGGCATGCTTACTTTCAGTGACTGATGTACAAGCACACCCACTTGGGGAGGAGGGGTTGCTCCTCCCCTTCTCCTAATCTGACACCATTCAGATAATAATCTGCCTTCCTGTTCTTGCCACCAAAGTGGATAACCTCACATTTATCCACATTATACTCCATCTGCCATGCCTCTGCCCACTCATTAAACCGATCCAAGTCACCCTGCAGCCTCTTAGCATCCTCCTTGCAGCTCACACTGCCACCCAGCTTTGTGTCATCCGCAAACTTAGTAATGTTACATTTAATTCCCTCATCTAAATTGATAATATATATTGTAAATAACTGGGGTCTCAGCACCGAGCCTTGTGGCACCCCACTAGTCACTGCCTGCCATTCTGAAAAAGACCCGTTAATTCCTACCCTTTGCTTCCTGTCTGCCAGCCAGTTCTCTATCCATGTCAATGCCTAACGCCCAATACTATGTGCTCTAATTTTGCACGCTAATCTCTTGTGTGGGACCTTGTCAAAGGCTTTTTGAAAGTCCAGATACTCATCATCCACTGGCTCCTCCTTATCCATTCTACCTGTTACATCCTCAAAAAATTCCAAAAGATTAGTCAAGCATGATTTCCCTTCATAAATCCATGCTGACTTTGACCCGATCCTGTCACTGCGTTCCAAATGCTCTGCTATAACATCCTTAATAATCAATTCCAGCATCTACCCCACTACCAATGTAAGACTAACGTGGTCTATAATTCCTCGTTTTCACATTCGCGAGTGTTCCATAACCTTTGACTTCTCTTACCCTGAGTCATCCATGCTTACAATCTTCGCAATGTAAAGTTCTGCGATTGAGCTCACGTTCCTGGTCACACTATGCTTGACACTTTCCCAGCACCGCTGACATGCAGTAAATGATTGCATTCATTGCACAATCTCCATTTTTTTTACTCATACCAATAACAAATTGCTCAAAACTGCAAACCAATCCAGAACTGCCCATTGAAATTCAAGGCACAGTACTCTCCTTATTACTGAATGGCCACTCAGCTGACACTGGCATTTCTAAGTTTGGTTTAGTTTAGAGGAACAGTGGCGGTGGAGGCCGGTTCTCTGGATACTTTCAAGAGAGAGCGAGATAGGGCTCTTAACGATGGCGGAGTCAGGGGATATGGGGAGAAGGCAGGAACGGGGGGTACTGATTGGGGATGATCAGCCATTGAATGGCGGTGCTGGCTCAAAGGGCCGAATGGCCTACTCCTGTACCTATTGTCTATTGTCTATTGTCTATTGAACCAACCACTTCGGCCCACCAGGTCTGCGGCGACCAGCGATAACCCTGCACACTAACACCATCCTACACATCAGGGACAATTTGGCAATTACACCAAGTCCATTAGCCTACAAACCTGCACGTCTTTGGAGTGTGGGAGGAAACTGGAGATCCTGAAGAAAACCCACGCAGGTTACGGGAAGGACGTACAAACTCCATATAGACAAGCACCCGTAGTTAGGATCGAACCCGGGTGTCTGGTGCTGTAAGGCAGCAACTCTACCACTGCACCCCAAGATATTATGATACCTTAAGATATTCCAAGTCTGTCTACATTGAGATAGAAGAGGACCTTGCAGCATGTCACCGCAGCAACCATTCCTATCCATGTACCTGTCCAATTGCTGTACTGTTCTATGCATTTAGTGAAGATGCAGCGCAGAAGATTTTTACGGTACAATTCTTCCTCGGATGCTGTCTTTGTGGAGTTTCTCCCCGTCACATATGGGGTTTCAAAGCCACGCCCGCAGATTCAGAAACGGATGCTCCGTTTCCTCCCACCTCCCATTTTAATAGGATTCCATGAGGGGGACATTGAAACTTAACGAATAGTGAACGGCTGGAGATAGAATGAATGTGGAGAGGATGTTTCCACTGGTGGGAACTTCGAGTCTAGGGACCATAAATCTCTCGAGTGCACAGCCTCAAAATAATAGGACGTTTAGTTAGTTTGGAGATACAGCGTGGAAAAAAAAAAACAGGCGCTTAGACATCCAAAAAGCCGAGTCCGGCAGACAGCTGACCCCACACATTAGTTTCCATCCTATACACTAGGAAACTATTTTTACCGAAGCCAATTAAGCCTACAAACCTGCACGTCTTTGGAGTATGGGAGGAAAAGCCCCCGAAGAAAAAAACTATACAGGTCAGAGGGAGAATGTACAAATTCCGTACAGACTGCACCCACGTACGCGGGTCTCTGGCGCTGTAAGGCAGCATCTCTACCCCTGCGCTACTGTCAATTTCTGTACTGTACCTGTTACAAAGGAATACCTGAACAAAGTGTTGTGGATCTCCCAACACGAATTTCTTTTTTTTTTTTTTTTTTTAAATATTTTTTTTATTGTAGAACAGTATATAACCAAGTACACTCTTCCTAACCGCTACGACAATCAGCCCCCCAACCACACCTGAGATTTATACAATGACAGAACCGCTATAAAAAGGAGGCCCACGTTATAAAACGTATTGATTATTAATTAGTACTTTTTCTGATAATTGTAGTATTATCCCCCCCCTATTATACATTCCGTTATTATTTTATTTTATATAATTGGGGGTATATGTAGTATATTCTAATATAAGTAATACACTTAGATTTGGCAGAGTCAAAACATAGAATTCTTCTAATTACCAAATAGAAATCCCCGCTAATTTAACTAAGTAATACCCAATCTTAAACAACATTTTTTTTTTAATTCATAAGATTTATCAAAAGTATTAATAATGTTTGTATTATTGTTAATTTTATATTTCATAGTTATTGTATAATTGAAAGTAACATAGTTTTATATAAGAGACTTACAAGTTTAAGAAGAAAAAAGATACATCTATAATCTTTTTCTCTACAAACAGAGATAAGTGTGTAACATATTTGGGCCCGGGAAAAATTTATGGGGGATTTGTATGTTTATATAATTTTTTCCTTAATTAAAGATAGATAGATAGAAAAAAAGGAATAGGGGTTGGGTCAAAATAGAAAAGAGCCATTGTATGAAAGTTTGTGCTGTATGGAGATTAAAAAGTATGCAGCACCGAAGATACTAAGTATCCTCCCTCGGAATCTTGGAGATACCATTCATGATTTGTTATGTGTATTTCTTCATCCCACTCAACGTATTCAGGGTTTCCTCAGTCAAGTCCCTGCGCCGAACCATTGTGACCCTGTAGATATTTAATATAGGGGACCAGATCTCCTTGAAGAGATCTAACCTGTCATGAGGCAAGTCTCAATCTCTCCAAGTGAAGTGTCTCCGTCATTTCTGTATTCCACATTTTAATTGTTGGGGATACAGGGCCTTTCCAAAATTGTAATATTAATTTTTTCCCAATTATTAAAGAGATACACGTGTCGATAAAAGTTTCTATGATTCCTTGTAATTATTTGTTCCCATTTCCGGTATTCAAGTGATGATTAACTTTGGGTCATTAAATCAATAGTAAGATTAATAACTTTTCGAGATTGTTTTATAATTCATTCCAATATTGTAAAAATCTTCGTGCAATTAGTAAATGAATGCGACAGAGTTGCGGTTCATGATTTGACATTATCACATTAGGTGATTGTTTTGGAAATATATTATGTAGTTTAGATTTAGAATAATGTAATCCTATGTTTAAGATTTTAAACTGTATAAGTGCGTGTGGATGAATTTCTTTTTGTCAGAGGGTGGTGAATCTGTGGAATTCATTGCCACAGATGCCTGTGGAGGCCAAGTCATTGGGTAATTTTTAAGGCGGAGATTCTCAGATTCTTGGTGAGTAGTACGGGTATCAGGGGTTATGGGGAGAAGGCAGGAGAATTGGGTTGAGAGGGAGAAATAGATCAGCCCTGATTGAATGGCGGGACAGACGATGAAACCGAATGGCCTAAATGTTCTCCTATAACTTATGAACAGGAGATTATGTCCGGCGGGATTGAAGGGGGGGGGGGGGGCGGGCTTGTGGGAGCCGCTGGGCGTCGGGTGGGCTTAGCCTTCTCTCTCCTTGTCCCCCCCCTGTGAGGTGGGGGGTGTTTATGGGAAGGGGGTACTGATTTTTGCGAGGGGGGGTCGATGATGGGATACGTGGAGGGGGGATTGGGAGTTTCGTTGGAAAGGGGGGTGGTGTCTATCGCGGGTTGGTCGATTCCAGCGGGTGCCGTATAGGGTGTGGGGGGTGTGGGTGAGGTCATTTCGTGAGGGTTTGGGGGTTGGCGTTGCGGGAATTTCAATTTCACGTGTGGGTAACAGGGGGGGGTTCCCGTCGGTGGGGTGGTGGGGGGGGGTGTGCGCAGGGTTGTGAATTTTGTTGGGTAGCGGGTTGTGGGAGTGGGCCTCAGCTTGGAGATAATGGTCCTTGGTCACATGCGGGCGCGTGGGGTGGTGTAGGGGGGGGGCACGGGAGGGAGGTGCTGAGTAGGGTTTGTATGGTCGATAAACTGGAATGTCTGGGGAATGGGAGTTAGGTAGGGATTGGTATGGCGCGGAGGTTCGTGGGGCGGGTGCGGCGAAGGGCGTCTGGGTGCAAGGTGGAGTGGTGGGGCCGTGTGAGGTAAAGGGTGGTGGCTATAGCTTCATGCGCCGGGGATGTCGTGGGAGAGGTCGGGGGGGGTGTCTCCTGGGAGGTTGGGTTGGGAGCCGGGTAAACAGGGCGTATATTGGGTGGGAGTGTTTGGGGCTAGTTGGGGCTGATTACACCCCGTGTGGTGGGGTGCTGTATTGGGTGTGAGGAGGTGGAGGTTACTGACGCAAAGGGATGGGGCCTATTCCTCGCGGGGGGGGCTAGGTTAAGGGTTCAGTGAGTTGTTTGAAAGGCGTGGTGACTTTGCGGGCGGGGTTGGGGGTGGGTGGAGGCCGGCGGGGCGGGGGGTGGCGGTTGAGGACGGGGGTCTTGGGGCGTGTTGGCAGGGAAAGGGATGAAGAGGAGGGAGGTTGGGAGTATCTCTCACTCTCGCATGTTTGGCTGCAAGGTGGTCGGGGCGTAGGTGGGGGGGGGTGGCTGGGGGGGGTTGAGGGCCGGTGGGGTTGGAGGGGGCGTATGGGAATTATTTGATGTGATTCAAAATTTCCTGCATTAAATTTCACCCAACAGCTCAGATGGCGTTAAGGACTGGCGAGGGAGAAACGTGAGTCCATTCTCGAAAGAGTCAGAAAACAGGACTGTCGATGGTGCAAAGGCATATTCTCGAAAAGAGTGTCAATAATAGTCAACACTCGCAAGACGAGAACCGTAGTGGAAGGATATCAATCAGAAACTCAATGGGTCTGTTTTTGTAACAAGTCAACTTCAATAAGAATGATGCAGGAACATATGGTGTGGAACAATTCAGACAAATGGAATCCATGTTTCAGATATTGTCATGCTGGATGTATTCACAGGTAAAGGAGGTTTTCCGAAGATTTTAAGACTGATAATATGCTTCACCGATAATGATGACAATTGGACTGCTGTGCCATAATGAGCATACTGATTGTTATGGGAGAGATGCTGCCCGACCTGCTGAGTTTACTCCAGCGCTTTCTCTACGCAAGATTCCAGCATCTGCAGTTCCTTGTGTCTACCGATTGGTAAGCAAGTTTAACTTACAAAGGTGGAGTGTGTGTTGGAAGGATGTGGTGTTTACACGAAGATAGACACAAACAGCTGGAGAGTCGGGATAGGCAGCTTCCCGGGAGAAATGGAATACGTGACATTTTGGGTCAATAGACGATAGACAATAGGTGCAGGGGTAGGCCATATCGGCCCTTCAAGCCAGCACCGCCATTCAAGGTGTGGATCATGGCTGATCATCCCAATCAGTACCCCATTCTTTGCCTTCTCCCCTTATCACCTGACTCCGCTTCTTTAAGAGCCCTACCTAGCTGTTCTTGAAAGTATCCAGAGAATCGGCCTCCACCGCCCTCTGAGGCAGAAAAATTCCACAGACTCACAACTCTCTGTGTGAAAAAGTGTTTCCTCATCTCCGTTCTAATTGGCTTACCCCTTATTCTTAAACTGTGACCCCTGGTTCTGGATTCCCCCCAACGTCAGGAACATGTTTCCTGCCTCTAGCGTGTCCAAACCCTTAATAATCTTATATGTTTCAATAAGATATCCTCTCATCCTTCTAAAACTTCAGAGTGTACAAGCCCAGCTGCTCCGGGTCGGGGCAATTCCTCAGACTGAAAGAAGGGAGCTGGGGGGAATAGTTGGTGGAACTAGGGTGGAAGGGGGCAAGGGGGGGGATAAGGGGAGTGGAGTGTTAGTAGAAGATTACTTAAAGTTAGAGAATTCAACATTCATACTGCTGGGTTGTAAGCGAACCAAGCAAAATATGAAGTGCTGTTCCTCCAATTTGCGCATTGGCCTCACGTTAACTCTCCATCTTCAGCATCCCATTAATGAAGGTGCCACCCGTGGCACAGCGGAAGAGTTGCTGCCTCACAGCCCCAGAGACCCGGGTTCGATCCTGACCACGGGTGCTGTCATGTACGGAGTTTTTGTACGTTGTCCCCTGTGACCTTTGTGGGGTTTTCCCGGGTGCTCCGGTTTCCTCCCACACTCCAAGGTTTGTAGGTTAAATTGGCTTCAGTAAAATTATAACTCATCCCTAGTGTATGTAGGAAAGTGTTAATGTGCGGGGATCGCTGGTCGTGTGCAGACTCGGTGGGCTGTATCTCTAAACTAAGGTTTTGTGGATCCTTGGCTCTTCCCTACTAAAGTCAACAGTCAGCATCTCTGATCTCTCATACCCTCATTTTGTTTCCATTACAGCAGATTCACGGATACTAAACCGTACCACAGTCAAGGGCGTAATGGGCAATGCCACCACTATACATTGCCGGTACAAGGTGCAATTTGAAGCACATGAGAAATTCTTGTGTAAAAGTCGTCTCTGTGAATAGTCTGCCGCATCATAGCGACACCTCAACACTACAACAGCAGCAAGTTATCAATCAGTGGGAACAAATTCAACAACTTTGCTATTCACGATCAGGAACACTGATGAAGGAGATGTGGGGGAATATTGGTGTGGGCCAGGAACAGTCGACGTTGGGATCTCACAGGCTAAAAACCGTGATGTTTTAAAGGTATCAATGAACATAAAATTTCTGTGACTCAACATTTATGTAGATATTCAGCATTACAAACAGTCTTTACTGATATTATATTCCACGTATCTCTCTCCATTCTCGTAAGTTGTTGGAGCAGAATTAGGACATTCGGCCCATCAAGTCTACTCCGTCATTCAATCATGGCGATCTATCTTTCCCTCTCAACCCCATTCTCCTGCCTTCTCTCCATAACCCCTTACACACGTTACTAATCAAGAATCTTTCAATCTCTGCCTTAAAAATATCCATTGACTTGGCCTCCACTAGCCTTTCTATTCTTCTCATCACCTCCAACCTCGTATCTTCAAAGCTTTCCCCAAAACCGTGTCCTGATATTTGCCTGAGTTTTACCTTCTTACTAATCTCTGATTGTGGAAATTTATTACCAAATATTTCACTCTTATGTTTATTACACTGAGACAGACTTTCTAAACCTCTTGTTAATATACATATTAATTGAATTGAAAAGATGCAACATGGAAACAGGCTCTTTGGCCCATCTAGTCCATGCCAACCATACATCATCCATTCACACTAGATTTATGTTATCCCATTTTCGCATCTAGTCCTTACAGACTAAAAGGGCAATTTGCAGCATCTGCAGTTCTTTGAGATTAAGTTATGTTGTGTTGTAATTTGATATGAATTGGAATAATATGTTTATTTTAACAACCCACCTCAGGAAGCTCCAGTTCTGCGACGGTCATCAAGATGTATTAAACCTCCTGACCGTCTCAACTTATAAATAGGAGGGGGAATGAAGTGGGCGCATGTGCGGGCTTCTTCTAGAGTGTGCGCATTGCGCAGGACATTCCCAGAGTGTGTGCATGTGCAAAGTATTTCGGGCGGGAAAGGCCTGCGGAATCAGCCATGTTTGCCAGACGTTTCTGAGTAATGTATTAAAGAAATAAGTGGCTTAAAGCTCAAATAAAGTTAAGTAAATTACAAAGTAGTGAAAGTTTCATTTACCTCACAACAATTTAAGCAACTTATTTATTTAATACATTTACTCAGAAAACATCTGGCAAAACATGGCTGATGTTTGGGATGTACCTGTCCAAGTGTCTTTTAAAATGTTGTTTTAGTCACTGCCATCAACTACATCCTCTGGCAGCTCGTTCGATAGAAACACCACCACCTTGAGTGAGAAAGTTGCCACTCGGGTACCTTTTAAATCTTTCCCCTCTCACCTTAAACCAGGGGTTCGCAACCTTTTTCGTCCCGTTTACCCTGGCAACTTTCTTCTTCTTGCGTATGGCGCGCACATCCTAAAGTTGTAGGACTACTTGTTCTATTTGATTCTTATTTGATTGTGCACGCAGGTTGATTGCATTCGTCGAAAAACAGGGCGGACCACGTGAAGGTTGCAATCTTCCACCCTGCTGGCAACTTTAATAGCACATACCAATGTTATTTCACTTATTTATGAACAATGATGATGAACAGATACCGGTATACCAGAACAAACACAATCAATCAATGAGAATAAATATGTATAACTAAATCCAGAATCAACATATTTACTCCCTGGGTAGGCGAAATTTACCCCCAGGTTGGGAACCCTTGCCTTGAACCCATGCCCGCTGGTTCTCGATTCCTCCACTCTGAGCAAAAGACTCCGTGTATTTCATCCCATCAATTCACCTCATGATTTTAAACACCTCTTATAAAATCACCCCTACCTTCCTGTGTGTTTATTGTCTTTTGTATTGTCCGATATGTAAAAGGACTAGTGTTTATGATTATAGTATTTTGTGGTTGATCTGATCAGCAAGAAGGTGAGAATATTTAGAAGACCGTTCGTTGCAATGTATCAAATAAATTAATAATAACAAAGTCCGAGAAGAATAAGAAAGGGAAATTAATCTCTTAGAAAAAAGACAACGAAGAGAAGTATTGAAAACTGAAAAAATAATGTGAATTATAGATGTGAAAGTTAAATGTGCTAATTTTTTTTTTCCAACTTAACTTTTACCAGACCTTGATTCGAAAGTTAACCAAACTCCTTTCATCCTTTTCCTTTCCAATTAAAAAACCATCTGAGTTCTCTTGCTCTTCGACTGTTAATGTTCACTCTGATTCTGCAGAATAGGTTCAGGTGTCAGAGGTTATGGAGAGAAGGCAGGAGAATAGGGTTAGGAAGGTGAGATAGATCATCCATTATTGAATGGCGGAGTAGACTTGATGGGCCGAATGGCCTAATTCTACTCCTTGCACTTATGACCTTATGAATGAATATTTTTAAAAAATGACGTATCATTTGATTTTGAATTTGGGGAACTCATTAAGTTCCTGAAAATTTGATTTGAAGAAAGTGGTTGGTGAACCACAGGGTCACCAAGTTCCCAAACGAGTTACACATCCTGACTTGAATGATAAATGAGCAGTGGAGTCCGATACAATTACAGGATACACCTCGCTTTGTTTTGTTTTTATTTTTAATGTATTTATTTTATTTTTATTAGAAGCAATTGTACAGAGATAAAACATTCGGCATCTAAAATTAGACAATTATTGTACAGCTTCAATTTTAACCTTATCACCTAAATTATGAAAATGAAAAAAGAAAAGAAAGAGAAAACAAGAAAAAAAAAGTAGAAATTGAAAAGGTAGATTGAAGAAGTACAAAAGAAAATCTGCCGCTCGTGATTAAATCCCCACCCCCCCCCCCCACCCCCCCGCCCCGCCTCATCCAACCCAGCATGGCGGATTTAAATTTAAATTTGTTTTGCACCATACTATTGTTCTAGAATTCGGTAACGACTGTCCATGTTTAAGAGATTGATCTGTTTTTCCGCCAAGACACGCCTAATGTTTTCCAAATGTAGTGTCTCGGACATGTCTGTGATCCACATCTACCACTGTAGGGACTGTTGTCTGTTTCCAAAAATTTGAGTATTAATGTTTTTGCCATCTTAGGCCATTGTTAAGGAAACGTCTTTTGAAATATCGTTAGCTCAGAAAACAGGCCTCTGCTGACATACCTAGTGTGATCAGTTTTGTATCGGGATCTAATTTAGTTTTAACGTATTTCGAAAAGATATCAAAAAATTCCCTCCAGAAGTTTTGTCATTTTCTGAAGGAAACAAAAGAATGGGTTATAGCCGCATCTTGGAGGAGACATTTATCACAGATAGGAGAGGACATATTGGGAAGATCTTGTTCATTTTAGACTTTGAATAATAGAGTCTATTCAGTATGTTCAATTTTATTAGGGGGGGCCCTAACATTAAGAGAACAGTGGTTTTTAATGTATATATAAAAGACTTTCCTCCCAACTATCCTTAGAAATTGTTAAACCTAATTCATCTTCCCATGCTCGCCTAATTATTTCCAACGATGGGATATGTACCATTAAAAAATAGGGTATTGTAGAAATAGGATATAACTTATCTGTATCCGCCTTTCTGTTCATGCATTCATCTAATATATCTGGGCCCACAGAGTGGCAATCTTGGGTGTATATTTTCACGTAGTCTCGTATTTGAAGATATCTGACGATATCTTTCAAATGATATTTCACCTGTAATTCTTGAAACGAGTAAGGTCCCCTTCTCATAAAGATTTCCCAGATTTTTAATTCCTTGGCTTTCCCATTGAGCAAATGCCTTGTCTAAAGTAGACAGTTTAAACGAGGGATTATTGGCGATTGGTAAGAAGAGAGATAAAATTTCTCAATTTGGGGTTGATTTCAATGTTTTCCAAAATTCGTAAGATTACTATGGATTATCGGATTTTTCTCATACATTGAGGTTCTTCAGATGTATTGGAGAGAGAAGAATTGCGCCTATATTAAAGGAAAACAATCTTCCCTCTCCATTTTTAAACCAGTTTACCATGTATCGTCCAACGAGTAAATTAAATATTTATATATTAGTTGCCCAATAATAGAGAAGAAAATTAGGGAGAGCCAGTCCACACATCACGATTTCTTTAGGTATTTACATAAATGTCGTTTACGAATTTTTATGAGTTTTAATAATCCCAGATAAAAGTTTGTAATCACAGTCAAGTTTTTTAAAAAAAGTTTTTAGGGAGGTAAATCAGTATTGATTGACATAGGTACAGGAGAAGTTGTGGAAGGAAAATCATCTTTATGACATTTACTTCTACCTATAAGGGAAATTGGAAGTGTTTTCCAAAATTGAATAAGGGCATTTAATTTGGTGATTAATGGTGGAAAATTTGCTTGAAATAAAAAGGGGTATTTTCTAGTCACGTAGACTCCAAGGTATTTAAAATTTTCAGTAGCAATTCTAAAGGGAAATTTTAGGAGATGTGAAGTGTCTTGAGGTTTTATCGGCATAATTTCACTTTTGTTCCAGTATATTCTATACCCTGAGAAGGAGCCAAGTTGTTCTATGAGGTTTAGTATATTTGGGATACTGACTTGGGAGTTGGTAATATATAAAAGTACATCGTCTGCATATAACAAAATTTATTATAGTATATTTAGTGTTATAAACCATGAATGCTCGGATGTACTCTTATACTTTCAGTTAAGGGTTCTGTAGCAAGGGCAAATAACATTGGTGATAAAGCACACCCTTGCCTATTGCCCCTGGATAATTGAAATTTAGGTGACAGAGTTTGTTTAGTCAGTATTCTGGCAGTCTGATTGTTATATAACAACTTTATCCATGAAATAACATTTTCTCCTAGTTGGAATTTTTGCAATACCATGAAGAGATATTATATATCTCTTTTAAGAGATCTCTTATTAAGAGATATTCCCATCCTTCTTGGTCAAATGCTTTTTCTGCGTCTAAAGAAATAATTGATAAGTTTATCGTTCTGTGTGTGTACATTATATTAAACAAGCGTCTCAAGTTATTGAACGAATGTCCCTTAGGTATAAACCCAGTTTGATCAGAGTGTATTAATTTACTGATTTACTTACTTAGTCTTCTTGCCAGGGTTTTAGCTAATATTTTCTGGTCTGCATTTAAAAGAGCTATTGCTGTATATGATCCTGGCTCTTCAAGATCTTTGTCTTTTTTGGGTATCAATGTAATAGCTGATTTGGCTAAAGTTTGTGGTAACGTCTGTTCTTTAAATGCATGTATATAAAGGGCTTGTAAACGAGGGGAAATTAATTCATGAATTTTTTTATAGAATTCATTACTGAACCCATCTGGGCCTGGAGTTTTGCCATTATTCAGTGATTTAATGGTCTCTTCAATATATTTTACTTTAATCTGCGCTCCTAATTCTTCTCGTTCCACTGCATTGAGTGATGGAAGGTTGCAATTGTCAAGGAAGTTTTTAATCTGTATTGTTTCTTATGAAGTTTTAGATGTGTATACATTACGATAGAATTGTAAAAATCTTTCATGAATATCTTTAGGGAGTGTAAGCAGCTCACCTTTTTCTGATCTAATTTTTTGGATGGTGTGATCTTTTTCCATTTTTCTCAGCTGATGTGCCAGAAGTTTATGCGGTTTATCACCAAATAACTTAATAATTCTTGCGGAAAGAATTTGATTAAACTTGAATTTTAACACTGCTATCTTATTGGGTTTGACAATAGATGGATCAGTAGCATTTTCTAAATCAAGCTGTTTAATCTGTTCTTCTAATTCCAATTGTTCCGACCTGTTTTTTTTATTCGGATAAGTTTGATATGAGATAATAGAACCTCTGATAAAGGCTTTAAAAGATTCCCATAATAAAGAGGCCGAAATACCAGGTGTGTCATTTGTCTCATAAAATAGTTCAATCTGTTGCTTCAGATACTCACCAGAAACCTGAGTCAGTTAATATTTGTGGATTAAATCTCCAGAACATTTTTTTGTTATGCATTCCTTCTAATTTTAAGAGAAGTTAATGGCCAATGATCGGAAATAATATTATTATGATATTTGGGATTAATTGTAAAAGGGATCAATTTTGTGCCCACCAGAAAATAATCAATACGTTTATACGTCTTGTGAACGGCTGAATAAAAATAATATTCTCTTCCGGATGGATTAACAATCCTCCATACGTCGGTTATGTTTATCTTTTTTATGTTAAGTGTTTAGAAGTTCGCTCGATTTTGATTTTGTATTATATTGCTGTGAAGATTTATTCAGATATGGGTCCAGTACACAATTGAAGTCTCCTCCAATTATCAGATTTTGCTGGGTGCAGTCTGAGATTATGTTAATTATTTTATTAAAAAATTGTGGGTTGTCAAAATTAGGGGCATAGATATTCACCATAGTAAGTGGGGTTGAGTATAACTCCCCAGATTCTATAATGTACCTACCCTCCTTACCGGCTATGGTGGCTTTGTGTTTGAATGGTGTGCCTTTACGAATTATGATTGCAGTACCTCTAGCTTTAGAGAGGAAAGTAGAATGATATAATTGACCAATCCCGTTAGCCTTCACCCTGTTATGAGCACCATCCTTAAGATGCATCTCCTGTATCAGTATTAATATATTTTAGATGGGCTAAGACCTTATCCCTTTTAATTGGCTCATTAACGCCCCTAACATTCCAACTACAAAAGGTGATTCCTCCAGTTATCCTAGAAAGATCGTCTTGCATTAATGCTTACATGGTTTCCCTTGTTTCAAATGGAGTAACACAATATTTAAAATAAGCCTTTTAGTTGCTGGGTGGTGAGCCCAATTCCAAGCCTCTGCAGGTATCTCTCAGGAAAAATTGCCTTAAAAAAGATAGATAAAGAGTGTAATAGACAAGCTAAAAAAAAATGTTTTTAAAACGTCACAAATCACAGCATATAGGCATGATGTGGGTGTATCCCACCCCCTGGTGGAATGATTCTTGTAAACTTCCGTAGATGTTAATTTCAGTTAGCTCCACTCCATATCATACTTATGCACTTATGACCTTATGAATGAATATTTTTTTAAATTGACGTGTCATTTGGTTTTGAACTTGGGGAACTCATGAAGTTCCTGAAAAGTGTTCTTTAATTTGATTTGAAGAAAGTGGTTGATGAACCACACGGTCAAGTTCCCCATCAAGTCACACATCCTGACTTGAATGATAAATGAGTGGTGGAGTCCGATACAATTACAGGAAACACCTCGTTTTTACAGACCTCTTTATAGAAACATTGAAAATAGGTGGAGTAGGCCATTCGGCCCTTTGAGCCAGCACCACCATTCAATATGATCATGGCTGATCATCCAGAATCAGTTCCCGTTCATGCTTTCTCCCCATATCCCTTGATTCCATTATCCCTAAAAATATATAACTCTCTCTTGAATACATCCAGTTAAGTGGCCTCCACTACCTTCTGTGGCAGAGAATGCCACAGATTCACAACTCTCTGGGTGAGATAGATTTTCCTCATCTCAGTCCTAAATGGCCTATCTCTTATTCTTAAACTGTGACCCCTGGTTCTGGACTCCCCCGACACGGGAAACATTTTTCCTGCATCTAGACTGTCCAATCCCTTAGGAATTTTATATGTTTCAATAAGATCCCCTCTCTTTATTTCGCACCGACTATAGCGGAGAGACTGACCGAACTTCACTGCCAGGCCGGGCTGCCGACGCCACCCCGTGCCACTTCCTCGCCCTTGGACCTTTGCTTAGTTTTTAGGTTAGTTTAGAGATACAGCACGGAAACAGGCCCTTCGGCCCACCGAGTCCGCACCGACCAGCGATCCCCGCACACTAACACTATCCTACACACACACTTGACACGATTTACATTTATACCAAGCCAATTAGCCAACAAACTTGTACGTCTTAGGAGTGTGGGAGGAAACCGAAGCAGGTCACGGGGAGAAGGTGTAAACTCCGTACAGACAGCACCCCGTAGTCAGGATCGAACCCGGGTCTCTGGCGCTGTAGCTGTAAGGCAGCGACTCTACCGCTGCGCCACCGTGCTTTAATGTTTCAGCTGAAAAAAGGAGCCTCTGTCAGTGCAATCCCTGCTCAGCCTAAATGTTATTGTTGGGTCTCTATACATGAAACGCCACATAGCACACTCTGTTGTAGCAGACAATCAGCTATAACGGACACCATTCTCCCCGTTACAACAAAGGTTTACTGTATTATATTTAGACCCTTAAGTATGCAAAGCACTGAAGGAAATGGACCTACTGCAGGCAAACTAGATCAGAGTACAAGGTTTCGCTTGGAGGTGACAGATCGAAGGGCCCCATTTCAGAGTTGTGCAAGTTGTTTCATGTGTGGCGTCTAGCAGAGATGGGGAAACATTATCCATGCAGTTGTCACATTGACTGGCATAAACCAGTTAATTCCACACCAAGATAAATCAGAGAGAAAGCAAAGGTAACAAATCTGAACTTATTGTTATTTGGGACTCCACTCCCTATACACCAGGTGCAATTTACAGAGGCCAATTGTCCCACAAACTCGCACGTCTTTGGGATGTGGGAGGAAATCAGAGCACCCAGACAAAAAAAAACTCGCACTGGCCCAGAGAGAACGTGCAAACTCCACACTGACAGCACCGGAGGTCAGGATCAAACCAGCTCTCCTGCTGCGCCACTGTGCTAATCTTAAATCTATTTGAGATTAATTTCATTATTAACTTCAGCATTCCATTAAAGAAAAGGGAAAAAACTTTTTTTAAATAATCAAACATGTATAACAGAAGTCTCGAAGTCTGAAGAAATCAATGAGCTAATGTCCAAATTAGATGAAGATAATTGAGACTTTAAATAATTCATCCATTGGCCACTTAACTTTTTGTTAAACAGCTTTGACCAATCATTCTTATCGTCAGAACAAAGCAGCCCTTATATGACTGCGGTGGTGGTTAAATTCTTGTTAAAACCAAAGATCTGTGGTTAAAACTAGTGCTCAGCTCAGTTATATTGATGCTGGTTTTGCATGTGGGCAGATCTACAGCAGACAGGAAGTTACTGATTCAAGGACTGTGGCTGCAGCAAACCACACGATGTACAACAACACACAATGTGAACTCCCTGTTGCTAAACACTTTCACTGCCCTTCGCATTCTGACCTGGGCCTCCTCCACTGTCAAAGTGAGGCCACACACGAATTAGAGGAACATCTATCACTTGGGCAGCTTACAACCCAGCGGTATATTGATTTCTCCAATTTCGGGTACCCCTTGCATCCCCTCTCCGCCCACCCTAGTCATCATATTGGTTAACTGTCATCCTGCAGAGTTTCACTGTCTCACTCCTTATCACCTTCTCCACAGCCAACAATGGATCATTGTGGGCTCCATGTTTCCTTGATCATCAATGTGGCTTTGATTTGTCTTTTCATTTCATTCATTTGTTCTACCTTTTCATATCGCTCATTTAACATTGGGAGAAGAATAAAGAACAGAGGAGAGACAGGGGAGAGACAAGACTTTGCCTTCCATCACAGTGAGGAGGTGTTTATGTAAATTATGTTAATTATTTGTCTTGTTTTTTTTTTCTTGTTTGTATGACTGCAGAAACGTAATTTTGTTTGAACTTAGGTTCAAATGACAATCAACGTTATTCTAAAATTCTAAAAAATTCATCCCTCCGACTATTGATGGTCCCCAATACTGTAACTAGGAAGCAGGGAACAATAGGCTAAAGTTATACAAAGAGCGTGCATGATAAAGGGATAGGATTCAGGAAGTGTGCAGGAAAGAGCTGAAGATGCTGGTTTAAATCAAAGATAGACACAAGATGCTGAAGTTACTCAGCGAGTCAGGCAGCACTTCAGGAGAGAAGGAATGGGTAACATATTGAGGTAGAATGGTTATATATGGTGATAATAGTTTTATAATAGTGAATTATTAAATAGAGGAAACATTTCAAGCACTAACAATTCAAACAATGCACTCTTGAAAGTAATCTCCAGCAGCAATGCTGCTCATATTCTGAATGGGGAGCTTCCAACCCAATGGTATGAACATTGAATTCTCCAATTTTACGCAACCTCTAACACCCTGTACTTCCCCTCCCCTTTCTCCCCCACATCTCCCTCCCCTGTTCCCCAGCTGAACTTGCCCTGATTTCTCTACTCAGTCCTCAGCAGAGGCCTTACCTTTGTACCAGTGCCACACCACGATGTTCCAAGTCCCCAGAAGGGTCCCGACCCAAATCGTCGCCCATCCATGTTCCTCATGAGATGCTGCCTCACCAACTCCAGCACTTTTCTTTCTTACCAAGGTCATGTGAGTCACACAACACTGATCGAAGAAAGTGAGACACAAGGAAATGCAATGCTGGAATTTTGAGTAAAACCACAAATGCTGGAGGAATACAGCGGTTCGGGCAGCATCTGTGGAGGGTATGGACAGGCACCGTTCTGGAACCTTCTTCAGATCGAAGCAAGCCTGGGCTTTCAGAACACTTCCATTCAGTGGTCCCCAACTTCCAGACACCATCACTTTATTCTTTGTTCCAGTCTTTGTTACAGTTGTACAATACATTGGTGAGGCCACATTTGGAAGTGTGTTCAGTTTTGGTCAATCTTGCTACAGGATGTCACTCAGCTGGAAGAAGCGCTGAGAAGATTTACGAGAATGTTGCCAGGACTTGAGGGCCTGGGCTGTAGGGAGAGGTTCCTTTGACTGCTGGAGGCTGAGGGGTGTTTATAAAGGTGTATGAAATCATGAAGGGAATAGATAGGGTGAATGCACAGAGTCGTTCACCAGAGGAGGGAAAATCAAGAACCAAAGGAAACAAATTAAAAAAGGTTTAAAAAGTTAGGAATGGACGACTTGGGCCGAAAGGCTTCATCTCGCTCACGCCCTGCAGCAAAACACATTGTGATTAACACTTGATTCAACAGTTTCATTTAATCAATTCTGCTGATTTCACATCTCATTTGCAACAGATTTTTTTAATCTGCAAATCCTATTTATAATTCCTAAGCACCTTTCCCTAACAAGGTTTAGATGGGTAAGGGCCAAATGCAGGCAAGTGGGACTAGTAAAGATACAGCATCTGAACAAAACGTGACAGGTGAAGATTTTCTTGCTTATGATGCCATATCAATACTTTCATAGTGATAGTTCATCTCAAGACTTAAAGTGCTGAAGTAACTCAGCGGGTCAGGCAACATCTCTGGAGAACTTGGATCGGTGACGTTTTGGGGTCAGACTGATTGCGGGGAGGACAAGAAAGAAAGCTGGGAAAGAGGGGTAGGACAGAGCAGGGCCGGTAACAGGCGAACATAGGCGAGGGGGTTATTTGATAGCTTGTTGGAAAAAAGCCAATAATTTAACCAATGTAGTCTGAAGAAGAGTCCTGGACCTAAAACTCACCTGTCCACGTCATCCACAGACCTTGCATGAACCTGCTGAGTTACTCCAACACTCTGCGACTTTTTTGGTAAACCAGTACCTGCAGTTCCTAGTTTCTACATAGTTCGTCTCTTCTCTGTCACGTCACATAAAACAGCAGAGGCATTTTTGAGTAAAAGCAATTTATGTAATGATTTTTAAATTCTTTATTATTTTTTTTTAAAATATATATTTTCATGTAACTGGAGTGAAAGTACTTTCTGGTCCCACGATTGGGTATCCAACCGCAAAGACATAAAACCCACAGCATTGAGAGGTCACCATCTAGTGCTCGCATAAGGTTCTGAAAATGCACCAAGATTTTGCTGGTGTTTTTTTTTAAAAAAAGCTCCATCACAAACGGTACATAATCTGGAAAATGTTTTGTGTGCGTGTTGTATGCACCAAGTGTGTGTGGAATAAGAAGCCACGAGGATTCAGAGGCCATGGCACAATCTTGTCCCAGTTTGATTTTGTCAAAATATAAATTACCAGATTTCGAAGACTGACCTGTCAAACTTATTTTTCCCCACCGAATTAACAGATGCAAGCTTTAGTTTTCTTTGCCTGATTGATAACGATTCACGATCGGAAATGTAGTCATTTTTGTGCCGATATATTAAGGCGTACAAGGGTAGCACTAGAGGGAGAGGGAAACGCAAAACTGAAATTCTCAAACAAAACCATTTCACATCTTGTTTTTGGTAACACAGTGATATTTACAGCCGCTTTTGTACTGACTGGTTAGTTTAAAACTTGATGGGGCATCTTGATCGGCATGTACGAGTTGGGCCGAAGGGCCTGTTTCCATGCTGTACAACTCTGTAGCACAAGGAAACATTAAACAGCAGACTATTAGTGGATTTGTGCCATGCAATGCAAGTAAATGCAGGATGTGGTGCCCGGAGGCAATGATCTTATTTTGAATGTTCATTGTCAACACCTTGAAGCTTTCCTGAATTAATTTAATGAATAGACACACAAGGACCTGCAAGATGGTGGTTTACAGAAGGAATGCATTGAATGACTACCTGTTCACCTTCATGACAGAATTAATGTCAGATGATAACTTTGCTGAGAACCCAAGGAACAAGTCACTCTCGTAGCGCTGTAAATTACTGGATTATTAAGTCATTAATATTCTTTCCTACAGGGATTTCAGGATTATTATAACGGCTACACATGGTGGGAAGCTAAAAATTATACAAGCAGAGTAAAGGTGGAGCAAGTTAAATATGTGCAAACAGCTCCCCCTGATGGCTTAGTCAGTAATGACAGTATGCATCCAAACCACAAGAATCAGATTCATTTCCTGCCCTGTCCTGCAGTGAATGTGTTTCATGCAGAATAACCACTGAGTTGATAACATCCGAGCTAAGAGTTAAATAGGTATCATGACACTCTGCAAACTCAGCCATTTGGTGTGACGAAGGCTGGAACACAGAATTTAAAAAAAAACACTTGTGTAAATCTAAGAATCAGGGGGGACTGACACTCCCTAACTTATTGTAATTATTATTGGGCAGTGTATATTAAAAATATAATCTACTGGTTGGACAGTTCTGCCCAACAGGTAGATTGGATAAGAATGGAGAAAGAGGATTGTTCCCCTTATAATATAGGAGCGATTCTTCTTTCCCCGATAAAACTGAACAATATAATATATAAGAAGAATCCAATTATTCATAGTATAATACGAATTTGGAAACAAATAAAACTAACTTTAAAATTAAGAAAATTATCGCTTCTTTCTCCAATAGCTAATAATCCCTCATTCAAACCATCCATTATCGATAAAACGTTTATCCATTGGGAAAGAATAGGAATTAAAACGATGGGAGATATGTATGAAATGGGAATTTGTTATCATTCCAACAATTACAACTAAAATATAATTTGAAAAGTAATCAATATTTCAAATACCTTCAAATTCAAGATTATTTGAAAAAGCATATACAAGGATATCAAACTTTAACCCCAGATTTATTGGAGGAAGGAATGAATAGAAAGGCAGAATCAAGCAAGTTAATATCCTGCTTATATAATATCATTCTAAATGTAGAAACACCAACGACAGAGGCAATTAGAAGGGACTGGGAACAAGTTATTGATAAAAATTCCGAATGATAGATGGGATAAAAATCTATTATATGTAAATAAATGTTCAATGAATGTAAGACATAACCTAATTCAATTTAAAATTTTACGAAAACTAGACTGAATAAAATATTTTTTAATGTTTCCCCCATCTGTGATAAATGTCTAACTCAAAATGCCTCTATAGCACATTCCTTTGTCTCTTGTACAAAACGGTATAAATTTTGGAATGAAATTTTTGGAATTTTTACAAAACTATTTAACATAAAATTGAACCCCAATACAGAACTGATTATCTTTGGATAATGGAAGAGGGAAGTAAACTAACTATATTCCAAGAAGCTTTTCTTAATTGCGATCTAATAACAGCAAAAAAAACTTATACTCAAATTTTGGAAAAACGTACCTACGCCAACATTCAAGATGTGGATTTCAAGCATGTCTGAAATGCTACATCTTGAAGAAATGAGATTCCTCCTACTAGGCAAAGTAGACCTATTCTTAAAGATTTGGTCTCCTTTTATCAACTTTTTACAGCATATGGTGCAACATAACATAACCTTAGAAATTAAATGGTTTAGAACCGGGTGATGGATGGGCAAAAATACGAGATAGGTAGATCTCTCCCAATCTTTCTTTTCTTTACTTTCTCCTTTTCTTTCAATCTTTTAACTTCTTATCTCTGTCCTTTATTTCTTTTGCTTTCTGTTTCTACTCGCTTGACTATCTATTCCGACACTCTTTATTTATTTTTTCTCTCACTGTTCTTTTATTATTAAATCAAAAGTATGAAGTTGTACAAGAATGGAAATATGTATGTATGTATTAGGTAGTTAAGTACCACACTATTGTGCTTAATTCTAACAAAAATAAACAAAAAAAGAACAATAAAAATTAAGAAACCTATCATGGTTAATGCTAATAGTGAATAATCCTTCATTTAAATAATCTCTTATAGATAAAACATATAATCAATGGGAAAGAATGGGAAATAAAAGGATCGGGGATATGTATGAAATGGGAAATCTGTTATCATTCCAACAACTACAATAAAATTTATACTGAAAAATAACCAATATTTTAAATATCTTCAGATCTGTGACTTCATGAAGAAATACATACAAAGATATCAAAACATAACTTCAGAGCCATTGGAAGAAGCAATGAACATTAAGGCTGACACAGAAATTAATATCATATTTATATAATAGTATTTTAAATATAGATTTACCATCGACAGAGACACTTAGAGAAGAGTGGGAACGAGAATTAATGATAAAAATTAAGAAGGAACATGAGAAAAGTATTTGATATATATACACAAATATTCGATTAATGTAAGACATAATTTAATTCAATTTAAAATTTTACATAGATTATATTACTCAAAATATAAGTAGACTGAATAAATTCTGAATAAATTCTATCCAAATACTTCCCCCATTTGTGATAAATGTCGATCCCAAAACGCAACTATAACACACTCTTTTGTCTCCTGCATAAAACTTTATAAATTCTGGAGTGATATTTTTGAAATATTTACAAAATTATTTAAGATTAAAATGGAACCTAATAACTGAAATTATTATTTTTTAAAGAAGGAACTGCAGATGCTGGAGAATCGAGGGTACACAAAAAGCTGGAGAAACTCAGCGGGTGCAGCAGCATCTAAGGAGCGAAGGAGATAGGCGACGTTTCGGGTCGAGACCCTTCTTCAGACTGAAGAAGGGTCTCGACCCGGAAAACGTCGCCTATCTCCTCCGCTCCTTAGATGCTGCTGCACCCGCTGAGTTTCTCCAGCTTTTTGTGTACCCACTGAAATGATTATATTTGGAGTAATGGAAGATGGGAATAAACTGAACTCATCTCAATTTTTTTTTTAAATTATGGGTTAATAACGGCAAAAAATACTTTTGGAAAAATACAACCATACCAATGCTTAAAATGTGGATTTCAAACGTGGTTGGAAACTGCACATCTTGAGGAAATGCGATTCCTCCTAATAGATAAATCAGACCAATTTTTAACGAGTTGGTCTCCATTTGTCGATTTTTTGGAAGCATATGGTGCAACAAAACCATAGAAGCTAACTGTTTCAGGATTGGGTGAGGGATGGTCAAGAATATAGATAACAATCTCCTTAATCTCTTACTCTTTACTCTTCTCTTTTTTTTCTTTTTCATTCTCAATTTTCTTTTTTCACACTGTTTTCTTTTTCACACACTATATATCACATGTTTCTCTATCTTTTATTTTCTACTCTCTTTTTCTTTTCCATTATTAAAAAAATAAATACATAAGAAGTATTACTTTATATCACAAAGCCGGAAATTAGTATTCCTAACTTAATAGATTTAATAACTCAATTTGGATCGTTTTCAGGATATAGAATTAATTGGAATAAAAGTGAATTTATGCCAATAATGGAAAATAACTTACATATATTACAACAATATCCTTTTAAGATAGCAAATGAAAAAAATCAAATATCTTGGAATTTATGTAACAAAAAGATATGATTCTTTATTTAAATCTAATTTCCCACCCTTATTGAATAAACTACTTAAGAATATCCTATATTGGAAAACATTACCTACTTCAATGCTAGGTAAAATTAGTGCGATAAAAATGATTTTTTTTCCACAATTATTATACTTGTTTCAACTGATCCCGATATATCTTCCTAAAAATGTTTTTAAGAAAGTGGACTCTATAGTTACTAATTTTATTTGGGATTATAAGAACCATAGAATAATTAAAAAACATCTATGTAAATCAAAAATGAATGGAGGTTTTGCATTGCCTAATTTTATGTTTTATTACTGGGCAGTTAATATAAAAAATATGAATTTCTGGTTGGAAGAAGTAGATAAACAACCAAACTGGTTAAAAATGGAAAAGGAAGACTGTTCACATTTCGAAATTAGCTCGATTTTATTTGCTAACACTAAAATACATAAGAAAATTTATAGAGGAAACCCAATAATAGGAAGTGGTATATGTATTTGGAAACAATTAAAAGAAACATTAAAATTACAGAGTATACCATTGGCTCTTCCAATTGTAAACAACATTACTTTTAAACCTTCATTGGTGGATAAAGGTTTTTTTTAAATGGAAGAACTATGGAATAAATAAGACGGGTGATCTCTACAGGGAAAGTTTATTTATTTCATTTCAGGAATTAAAACAAAATTATGGATTACACTCAAAAGAATATTTTAGATATCTACAAATTAGAGATTATGTTAAATCAAATACACCAGATTTTAGGAATAGAAAGACAGAAATTTTAGATGAATGTCTAAATAAACATCTGAATACAGAAAAATTAATATCATATATTTATAATATCTTACTGGAAAATGATTTACCAAATACGGAAAAATATAGACAAGCATGGGAAAACGAATTAGGTCAAACAATTATTCTAGAAGTATGGAATGAAAGTTTACAACATATACACCATTGCTCATTAAATGCCAGACACTCCTTAATACAATTTAAAGTTATACATAGATTACACTTCTCAAAATCCAAATTAAACAGAATCTTCTCAAATGTTTCTGCTATATGTGATAAATGTCAACAGTTAGAAGCTAATCCAATGCATTCATTCACAAAATGTACAAAAATTACTAATTTTTGGACAGAAATTTTAAAGATAATCTCGAATGTAGTTAATGCAAATTTAATTCCAGACTCAAAATTAATTATATTAGGAATATTAGAAACGGATCAGCTACTAACAACACAACAAATAATTTTTATTGGTTATAGTTTAATAATTGGTAAAAAATTAATACTACGATTTTGGAAAGGTCCCATATCCCCCACAATCAAAATGTGGATTACAGAAATGTCGGAGACACTTCACCTGGAAAGGTTAAGACTTGTCCTAATGGACAGGTTAGATCAATTCAGAGGAATATGTCTCCATTTATTGAATACTTAAAGGGTTAAGGTGGTCCGGTTCGAGGCCCTGACTGAAGCCTGAATGAAGGAATAGATGAAGAATTATATACAATAGATCACGAACATATCTCCAATGAAGAATATCTTGCTTAATACTCCACTCATTTTATTGATTTTTTATTTATTTCTTATTTCTTTTCCTTTTTATTATTTCTCTTTATTTCCTACTGTTATAAAATAATAAAAAATATAGAAGTATAAATAAGAATGACCGTAAATTTTAAAAATATTAAGAATGTATGTGACGAATAATATGTTTCCTTTTTTTTCGATTTTATATTATTTCCTCTTAATATGTATTTACTTCTAATAAAAATATTTTACAAAAAAAAGAAGCTGTACATAAAAAGTAATATGTCAATATATATTAGGCACCTTGATGCCATATTGCTGTACGTACTTCTAATAAAATAAAATTTAAAAAAATTAAAAAATTAATCGCAAAGGGACTAGCAGGCCAAGGAAGACCTCCAAGACAGAAGAATTCTCTCTATAATAAAGAAAAAAACCCAAACACCTTTCCGACAGATCAGAAACACTATTCAGAAGTCAGGTGTCGATTTGTCAATAACTATTGTCTGCAGAAGGCTTCATGAACAGAAATACAGAGGCTACACTGCAAGGTGCAAACCACTGGTTACCTACTAAAATAGGATGGCCAGGTTACTGTTTGCCACAAAGTACTTAAAAGAGCAACCACAGGTTTGGAAAAATAGCTTGTGGACAGATGAGACGAAGATTAACATATCAGATTAATGGCAGGAGCAAAGTATGGAGAAGAGAAGGAACTGCCCAAGATCCAAATCATACCACCTCATCTGTGAAACACAGTGGTGGGGGTGTTATGGCCTGGGCATGTATGGCTGCTGAAGGTACTGACTCACTTATCTTCATTGATGATACAACTGCTAATGGTGGTAGCATAATGAATTCTGAACACATCCTATCTGCTCAAGTTCAAACAAATGCCACAAAACTCATAGGCTGGCAGTTCATTCTACAGCAAGACAATGATTCCAAACATATTGCAAAAGCAACAAAGGAAATTTTCAAAGCTAAAAATTTTTAAATTCTTGAGTGGCCAAATCATTCTGAACCCAATTGAGTATGCCTTTTATATGCTGAAGAGAAAACTGAAGGTGACTCGCCCACAAAACAAGCGTAAGCTAAAGATGGCTGCAATACAGGCCTGGCAGGGCATCACCAGAGGACACCCAGCAACTGGTGATGTCCATTAATCGCAGACTTCAAGCAGTCATTGCATGTAAAGGATATGCAACACAATAGTAAACATGACTACTTTCATTTACATGACATTGCTGTGTCCCAAACATTATGGTGCCCTGAAATGGGGGGGACTATGTATAAACACTGCTGTAATTTCTACATGGTGAAACCAAAATGTGTAAAAATGGCCTTTATTAATATTTGACAATGTGCACTTTAACCACATGTGCGTTTTTTCTATTACAAATCTCAAATTGTGGAGTACAGAGGCAAATAAATAAATGATGGGTCTTTGTCCCAAACATTATGGAGGGCACTGTAGGCCCTACAGCCAACCAAGTCCGCGCCGACCAATGATCACCCCGTACACTCGCACTGTCATACACACGAGGGACAATTTACAATTATACAGAGGCCAATTAACCTACAAAATTACACGTCTTTGGATTGTGGGAGGAAACCGGAGCACCCGGAGAAAACCCACGCTGTCACAGGCAGAACATACAAACTCCGTACAGACAGCACCCGTAGTCATGATCAAACCCGGGTCTCTGGCGCTGTAAGGCAGCAACTCTACCGCTGCGCCACTGTGCCGCCCTGGGTCATTTCCTTGGGTAAAATTTGATGGTAGAGATTATAAACTGTGTTTTAATTGTTATTCAAGGAAAAAAACAGCCGAGATCTTGGAGATGGGGTCGGCAGTGGTGGAGGGAGGAGAGGATCAGCGTCGGTGAGCTGGCTGGGTGGGGCCTCACCTCACATGGAGACGGCCGTGGGAGGTGAGGGGAAAAGGGTGCGTTGGTGGGTCGAGGTGTGGGCGGAGTGCGAGTGGGCTGCTGGAGGCCCTGCAGCAGCCGGTGGATCGGGTGCCGCTGGAGGTCCCACAGTGATCGGGGACGAGCGAGCGGATTGGACACGGCCTGCAGCAGCACGGAGCGGTGGTGGAGGCACCGACAACATCGCCAGGCCAGGACGAAACCTGCAACTCCCACCCAATGCCGTCTCCACGACAACGGGCCTTTAAGCCCAAAATAAGACAATAGCTTTTTACCAATTTGATCTTTAAGAATATATGATACCGCCAGAAATGTGGCAACTCTTGTGTACTGTATCATATAATCTGCTATTAATACACTCTTGTCCTTAGCTTCAGCTGTGCTTATATAAAGTAAGATTTTTACTGAATTCTATGCAAAATAAATTGCACTGTACCCAAGTGCATGAGACAATAAAGTACCATTTAACCATTGAGCAATGGGGATATAACACCGGTGAAATGATTACAAGTATTGAACTGTGGACACATGTTAGAAGAATAAGATAAAAATTATGGGTAATCATTATATCAATATTATTATTCTGATGGAATGACGCAAAATAATCATCGTTTAGCTTTTGAGGGCCAGAGAGGGTGTTCACCAGTTGGAGATGTACAAATCTCATCACCTTGACCCTATAGCATCACCACACCCCACCTATGTCCAATCTAACGTAACCACTAGAGGAGGAATTTCTTTAGCCAGAGGGTGATGAATCTGTGGAATTCATTGACACAGACGGCTGTGGAGGCCAAGTCAATGGATATTTTTCAATTGGAGATTGACAGGTTTACTCAGGGTGTCAAAGGTTGAGGAGAGAAGGCAGGAGAATGGTATCGAGGAGGAATGATAGATCATCCATGATTGAATGGCGAAGTAGACTCGATGGTCAATCATGGCCAAATTCTGCACCTATGTATTAGATACGTCTATTACATCCTGACATTTCACCCATAAGACATTCACCATGGTCAATCATGGCTGATCTATCTCTCCCTCCCAACCCCTTTCTCCTGCCTTCTCTCCATAACCTCTGACACATGTACTAATTACTAATTAAGAATCTATCTGGTGTTTATCTGGTGACATGAGAAGACTTACCTGAGCACGTTTGGCATTGTCTTATTTTTCCTGGATAAATTTTCAACGCATGAGAAGCTGAGGAAGGCTGGACAAATTAGTGACGCGCATTTTGAGGTGGGTTAACAGATCACAAGTTCACGCGTTCCAGGAGTAGAATTTGGCCATTCGGCCCATCGAGTCTACTCCACCATTCAAACATGGCTGATCTCTGCCTCCTAATCCCATACAAGTTCAGACACATTTAGGGGAGAGGGTTGAGGGGGTGGGCAAGGGAATGTTTGCGGTAGTGGACCAGTGCCAGCCAAGCGGGCAAACGTCACCAGGATGAAGCAGAGCTTCGAGGAGATGCTCCAATCCAGGCAACTGGAGAGCATTGCAGCGAGCTCCTGATAGGTGCATTGTCCGTGGTGAGGAGACTGGGGGAGGTGGCAAGTGAGTATCCAAGTTATTCTCGAACCACTGCAAAGTCGTTTCCTGGGTAAACGGAAATTGACTTACTTCTGTTGCAAATGAGGAAGAGGACAACTCAAACGCAGTGCAGGGACCAAACCGATCCAATGCAGCCGAGACATGGCAGTGGGACAGGGAGAATTCACCCACCAGAAACAGCCCAGATCCAGGGGAACAGTCACTCTGTTGGCTCTTGTCGCTGTTGGTCTCACATCAGGTAAATCGTTGTTTTACAAAATGCTCTGTTCATTAGAATTAGCTACCAGCGCCTTGAATTATTTGTAACCACAGACCTCTCTGTACTGTGTGGGGAGCTGATGATGAATTGCTCAACACTCGTTAGTTCCTGTAGAGACTTCCATCAGCAGTTGTGGTCTGCGGAAGCCAGCCATTGGGAGCAGGCGGGTGTCACAAATGAGGAAGCAGCAGGGTGACTGTCCAATATAGCATTTGGAGAAGTTGTGGTAACCTCTCCCTTCTGAGAAAAACCAGCTGCCTTACAACAGACTCTGCTGCTCAAGCTGTTCTTCACACTGTGCTTTCCCCAGGCTGTGAGTTCTCCTTCAAAGCATTTGTCTTGTGGCTTGTGAGCGGACCTGGACTGATCTGATGATGTGTCTCCACCCCAGCTCCTGAATCTGCAGAGTTTCACATGTGTTAGAATCATAGAGTGATACAGTGTAGAAACAGGCCCTTTGGCCCAACTTGCCCACAACGTCCAACATATCTCAGCAACACTAGTCCCATCTGTCCTCGTTGGTCCATGTCGCTTCAAAACCTGTCCTGTCCATGTACATGTTTAACTGTTTCTTAAATGATGGGATAGTCCCTGCCTGAACTAGCTCCTCTGGCAGTTTGTTCCATACACCCACCACCCTTTGTGTGAAAAAAGACACCTCATGATTATTCCAGGTGGACGTGGAGTTTGAAACATCAGTGGCAGATCCAGCTTCCACCACAGGCCGGGAAGTTTAGTTCAATGGGGCACAAAGTGCTGGCGTAACTCAGTAGGTCAGGCAGTATCTCATGGTCTTGACTTGAAACGTCACCTATCCATGTTCTCCACAGATGCTGCCTGACCTGCTGAGTCACCACAGGTAACTGGCTATTCAGCTTTATTAAAACACAAAGTGCTGGAGTAACACTGCAGGTCAAGCTGCATCTCTTGGTGACTTTCCTTTAGTGACTTTAGAGATACAGCACGGAAACAGGCCCTTTGGCCCATCAAGACCATGCCGTCCAGCGATCACCCGGCACACTAACCCTATCCTACACACGAGGAATAAATTACAATTTTAACGAAAGCCAATTAACCTACAAACCTGCACGTCTTTGGAGTGTGGGAGGAAACTAGAGCACCCGGAGAAAGCCCACGCTGTCATAGGGAGAACGTACAAACTCCGTACAGACAGCACCCGAGGTCAGGATCAAACATGGGTCTCTGACGCTGTAAGGCAGTAACTCTACCCCTGTGCCACCATGTCCCTACCAGTAACATGCTCTCCAGCAATGTTGCCTGACCCGCTGAGCCATCGCAGGCAGCTGGCTAATCAGCTTTAGTAAAGCACAAAGTGCTGGAGTAAATCAGCAGGACAGACAGCATCTCTGGAGAACATGGATAGGTGACGTTTAGGGTTGAGACCTGAATAAGGGGTAGGCCATTTAGGACTCAGATGAGGAAAAACCTGTTCACCCAGAGAGTTCCACTTTCTCCAGAGATAGTTCCTGACCCGTTGAGTTACTCCAGCACTTTGTGTCCTCTTGTGCATTAACCAGCATCTGCAGTTCCTTGTTTCTACTAGTTCAATGGGGAAGTGGGTTGTAGTGAGATTGAACACAGGGTGGGTCAGAGTGAGAGACACGTTGGCTTCCTGTCACATGACCACCACTCAGGTCAAGCCACGCCCACAGGGAAGGAGGATCTGGGCGCCAGGTAGATTCAGGAGCAGTTCTGCTTTCACTGGAACTTGGGGAACAATCCCGGTGAAATGGAAATTAACACCAGTGGGAAAAGCATTAAAGTGCAACAGGATCTATGCAAAAGAAGAGAGACACAAAATGCTGGAGTAACTCAGCACGATGGGCAGCATCTCTGGAGAGAAGGAATGGGTGAGGGAACATCACCCGTCGATTTCTCCAGAGATGCTGCCCGTCCCGCTGAGTTACTCCAGCTCTTTGTGTCTATCTTTGGTGTAAACCAGCACCTGCAGTTCCTTGCTACACGTGATCTATGCAAAAACCATGGACCTGTCTGAACAGCACAGGCTTTCGGCCCGAAATGTTGCCTATCTCCTTCGCTCCTTAGATGCTGCTGCACCCGCTGAGTTTCTCCAGCCTTTTGTGTACCCAGCACAAATGACATGTGTTTTATTGTTAAAACCTCAGCTTGTGTTGCTGCAGTGTGAGTGATCTTTCATCGTTAATGTGCCAACAGGGTCAAGGGGAGAAACTGAAACCAAGGAGATGAGGCGAGAGTTGGGGCAGTCGGTCACTGTGGAATGTCAGTATGGTCAGGAACACAGTGACAACAGGAAGCGATGGCTTAAAGGTTATGATAACCGGTCACCAGAGACCGTGGTTTATACTGATCACCCACAACATCGATGACTGATAACAAAATACAACGGATAGTTTCAGTAACCATCGAGAAGCTGAGAAGAGTGATGAAGGACGCTACTGGTGTGAGATAGAAACGGGAAGAGATTCATCTATTGAATCGACCTCCATCTCATTGGTGGTTTCTGAAGGTACGTTGACGATCTCTCCTCACTCTCCCAGATGTGAACATTCCAGCCTGGGAAATCCCGGCCTCGGTCCTGACGGTGACTCGGTGCCACGTCCCCGGGGGTCTGTGGGGGTGGGGGGGGGGGGTCATCAATGGGGACTGGTGGTTCTGCTGCTGGTGGCTCATTTCCCCAACGATGATCTCTCCGGGACCAGAACCTCTGGTGCCCCCCTACTGGGGAAGGGGGGCGGGGGGGGGGGAGAACGCCCCCTCACACTCTCTGATGATGCTGCCTGACCTGCTGAGTTACTCCAGCACTTTGTGTTTTGCTCAAGATTCCAGCACCTGCAATTCCTTGTGTCTCACAAACTTTGGTGATTCATGAGCTCAGTTTATTGTTGTCGTCTGTACCGACGCACAGGGAAAAGCTTTTACCGTGTTTCCAATGAGGGCCAAGTCACTGGGTATTTTTAAGGTGGAGATTGACTGGTTCTCCATTAGTACGGGTGTCAAGCGATATGGGGAGAAAGCAGGAGGATGGGGTTGAGAGGGAGAGATAGATCACCCATGATTGAATGGCGATGTAGACTCAATGGGCCAAATGGCCTCATTCTGCCCCTATCACTTATGAACTTATGAACTAAGAATCCTCATGAGATGAGTGATATAGACTTTACACTGAGCCACACAAACAATACAAGATGAGATACTCAACAGGCCGGGCAGCATCTGTGGAGAGAGCACGAGAGCTAATGTTTCAGGTAGATACCTCCAACCAAATTGCATTATTTCCAATTCAGTCCGCGTAATGAAAATAGTCCATGGATCCTCCCGCTCCCAAGTTCTTCTCCAACGTAGAAGACATGTGCCTAACTCTAGCAGCAGGAAGATAACACAGCCTGTGGGACTCTGAAGGGCATGAAAGAAGTCTCTGAATGCTTGCGACCATCCGGTGGCATCTTAATGGGTGAGCCTCCTGTCTAGATCAAGAGGCTTGGTCCATCTATGGTGGCCTCAGAAGGATCTTTGCTCAAATCTCTGGATTGGGATTTGAACCCAGGAATCTCCACACACAGAGCAAGAACGCTCCCAACCGAGGCATCTCCCACACCTCACGAAAGTGGCATAGAACGTGCTTTCAGACATTTAATGTTCAAAAACGTCATTCACTTTATCTCCACAAGGGTCTCAAACAAGCCGCCCAGATATGGTCACCACCACCGAGGCAGCAAGTTCCACTGAGTCTCTCGTTTCAACTCTTCCAAACAGGTTAGTAATTCAAAGAGCCAACTCAGCCTCATCTGAGAACAAATTAGTTCAGTTCAGTTCTGCTCAGTTTAAAGATTACAGCGTGACCCTTTGACCCAACGAGACCGTTCTGAGCAGCGATCACCCATACACCAGTTTCTGTTCTACACACTAGGACAATTTATTACAAACCCGCACGTCTTTGGAATGTGGGAGGAAACTGGAGGATCCGGAGTAAACTCTTGTGATCACAGGTATAACGTACAAACTCTGCTCTGACAGCACCGGTAGTCAGGATCGAACCCAGGACTCCTGCGCTGTGAGGCAGCAACTCTACCGCTGCGCTGACATCTCAATGGACGAGCCTCATGTCTGGATCAAGGGGCTTGGTCCATCTAAGGTGGCCTAGGAAGGATCCTTGCTCAAATCTCTGGATTGGGATTCGAACCAAGAATCTCCCCACACAGAGCTAGAGCGCTCCCAACTGCAGCATCTCCCACACATCACTAAAGTGGCACAGAACATCATTTTAAACATTTAATGTTCTCTTTAGGGAGGTGGGGGGGGGGGGGGGTGCAGATTGTGACCATCTGCAACCTTTCTCAGTTGTGACAGTTTGAGTAGAGGGGGAACGTATCCTGTTGTCGGTAAAATCAGTCCCAGTACTTCGAGTAAGCCTGGCTGATCACATTCCAGTCCATTGATAAATACTCCTTGGCCCTGACTAAAGTCCCTCTGTCCTTAGTACACCCAGTGGCCCTACCATTGTAAATGTCTACCCTTATTTGATGCCAAAAACAAATAACTTGAGATGAGAATTAAGGGACAGAGTTTTCGGGGTAACGTGAGGGGGAACTTCTTTACTCAGAGGGTGGTGGCTGTGTGGAATCAGCTTCCAGCAGAAGTGGTGGAGGCAGGATCGATTTTAACATTTAAGAGTAAAGTGGATAGGTATATGGACGTGAAGAGAATGGAGGGGTATGGTCTGAGTGCAGGTAGATGGGACTAGGGGAAAACAAATGGTCGGCACGGACTGGAAGGGCCGAGAGGGCCTGTTTCCGTGCTGTAATTGTTATATGGTTATATGGTTATATAACTTCACACTTATCACGGTTCAATACCTGCTGGCATTGCTCTGCCCAACATACCAGTTGCTTCTCATCCCTCTGTGGTCTATGATTATCGTACTATCCAAAATGATACAATTTTGGTGTAATCTGTAAACTCGTTAATCATACTTCCAACATTAACATCTAAGGCCGGCAGATGGGACTCGTGTAGATAAGGGCATCTTGGTCAGCGTGGGAAATTGGGTCAAAGGACATGTTTTCGTGTCTGACCAGCAACATGAACATCAATCAATCAATCAATCAATCAATCAAAACTTTATTGTAATTCAGAAATACATCAGTAAATGCAATTCTAGACAAAATTGCCTATCACATGGCATTCAAGAATCTGATGGCTCGGGGGAAGAAGCTGTTGCAAAACTGGCCGTTCTGCTCCTTATGCTACGATATCATTTGCCCGAGGGCAGCAGAGTGAACATGATGGAGATGTGTGGGCTCCTTTATAATACTGCTGGCCTTAGACAAGCAACGTTTACTCGCAATGTCCCCGATTGAGGGGGGAGAAGTCCCGATAACTTTTTCAGCCGTCCTCATCACTCTCTGCATGGACATCCAGTCGGAGGCTTTACAGGCCCCAAACCAGACAGAGATGCAGCTGGTCAGAATGCTCGCTATGGTGCCCCTGTCGAAGGTAGTGAGGACGGGATGGGGGAGGTGAGCTCTTCTCATCCGGCGCAGAAAGTGCAAACGCTGCTGTGCTCTCTTAACTAATGATGCGATGTTTTCTGACCAGTTCAGACTGTTAGTGATCTGCACCCCCAGGAACTTAGTGCTACAGACCAACTCCACATCGCTGTCATTAATGTGAAGTGGTGTGTGACTCTGCCGGTTTTTCCTGATGTTGACGATAACCTCCTTTGTTTTTTCAACATTCAGGATCAAATTATTCATATTGCACCAGTCCACCAGTTGTTTCACCTCCTCCCTGTAAGCCAGCTCATTGTCGTCCTGGATGAGGCCCACCACTGTTGTGTCATCTGCGTACTTCATGATGTGGTTTGTACTAAACCTGGCACAACAGTCGTGGGTCATCAGGGTAAACAGCAGTGGACTCAGGACCCAGCCCTGAGGGGAGCTGGTGCTCAGTGAGATGATGTTAGAAGTGTTGTTTCCAACCCTCACTGACTGGGGTCTGTCAGTGAGGAAGTCCAGTAGCCAGTTACACAAGGGGGTGCTGAGGCCCAATGGACCCAGTTTGCTTACCAGGTGCTGAGGGATAATTGTATTGAATGCTGAACTAAAGTCCACGAACAGCATTCGCACATGTGTGTTCTTCTGCTCTAGATGTTCCAGGCTCAGATGGAGTACGGAGGATATGCCGTCCTCTGTGGAGCAGTTTGGCCTGTAAGCAAACTGGTATTGGTCAAGTGTGGAGGGAAGTCTGGAGGTAATATGGTCCCTGACCAGCCTCTCGAAGCACTTCATCATTATGTGAGTGAGTGCTACATGGCGGTAATGGTTGAGACATGTTACTGCGGATTTTTTTGGCACTGGCATGATGGTGGCAGTCTTGAAACATGATGGGACGACAGCCTGGTTCAGCGAGGTGTTGAAGATGTCAGTAAGGACATGTGCCAGCTGATCAGCACATTCTCTGAGCACCCGACGTGGTATTTATTATGTTCATTGAGGAAGTTAATGTTGTCTTCACAGGGTGGTGGAGCAGTCTTATAGTCCGTGATTGTTTTGATTCCCTGCCACATGCGCCTGGCGTTCATTGGGTCATGAAAGAAGCTCTGGATTTTCTGACCATGGGCACGCTTTGCCAGCCTGATGACTCGGTTCAGGTTGGCTCTTGCGGATCTGAGTGCCAACAAGTCACCGGATTTAAACGCGGCATTTCGTGCTCTCAGCATTCCACGTACCTCAGGGGTCATCCAGGGTTTCTGGTTGGCCTGTATAGTGATGGTCTTGGTGACACACTTTTCCATGTAAGCAGACGCAGACGCAGAATACTCCTCCAGGTTGGTGTGTTGACTGTCAGTTGCAGCCTTCTTGTTAATCTAATCTAAGTTGTTAATGTATGTAGTCATGGAACTCCTCCAAGGAATGGGTGCATGTTGCGATATAAACATCTCACCAATGTCTACGCCACAACCTTGGATCACACTGAATGATTCCGTGTGCAATATGATGAAACAAAATTCCCAGTGTTAATCTTCGATAACTCTGTAATAATATTTTCTTGGATTTCCAGGGTCATCGTGTTGAATGTTCGTCGTGTTTGGAGTGTGTTACGCTGGGTACTTTTTGGAGTTCTGCTTCTCTTCCCGGTTTCCATCTGCTGTGTGACAACTTTTAAAAGGTAAAAGCTTGCAATCTCTTCACTTTGGTGTTCACGTTAAATTCAATTGGGAGTGATGGGAATTTACTTTAGAATTATGGAGATAAAGTGTGGACATACAGTGCTCTCCATAATGTGTGGGACAAAGACGCTTCATTTATTTATTTGCATCTGTATTCCACAATTTGAGATTGGTAAGAGACGAAATCACAGGAGGTTAAAGTGCACATTGTCAGATTTTATTACAGGGTATTTTTATACATTTTGGTTACACCATGTAGAAATTACAGCTGTGTTTTTACATAGGCCCCCCATTTCAGGGCACCATAATGTTTTGGACTCATGGCTTTACAGGTGTTTGTAATTGCTCAGATGTGTTTAATTGCCTCCTTAATGCAGGTATAAGAAAGCTCTCAGCACCTAGTCTTTCCTGCAGCCTTTCCATCACCTTTGGAAACTTTTATTTGCTGTTTTATCAACATGAGAACCAAAGTTGTGCCAATGAAAGTCAAAGAAGCCATTATGAGACGGAGAAACAAGAAAAAAACTGTTCGAAACCAGCCAAACATTGGCACTTCTGGTGGCGCTATGGAGGACTAGAGGATAGCGCCAGCCAGCTCCGCGAAAAAAATCGGAAAAAAACGGGGGATTAAGGGACCTACCCGCTGTCTGCTGTTTACTGCCTGCCGTTTCTGCACGAGTGTGGCGAGTGACGTCATCAGGCGCGCGACTAATTATGTCGACAGCACGGAGCCCTACCGGCAAGGGGAAAGGTCGACAAACCGGCAGAGACCGGTAGAAGGCCAAACTGAAGCCTCGGACTCGAGTAGGACCCGCTCCCTGGAAGATGTATCCAAAAAAACAGGGACAAAAGCGGAAGGTGAGGAATTGAAAACTTTCATTTCTCAACAGATGGCTGGCTTAAAGGAAGAAATAAAGGATATAAAGGAAGAAATAAACCAGATGAACAGCCAGATGGATACTCAGATGAATCAGATGAAAAATCAACTGAAAGAATTCCAACAAGAAACAGTTAAATATTGAAAAAAAGGTCAAGAAAGTATCGGAAGATTTGAAGAATGAATTCATTGAAATGTTTAATGAAATGGAAAATAAGATGGACAAAAAACTTGAAAAGGTTAAAAAAGACTTTCAAAATAGGATTAATCCTATCGAGAAAGTACTGGAACAACAGACGGCTGGTATAAAGAACCTTGAACAAATAGCTGAGGCAAGTGCTTTGTCTACAGCAAAGCTGATTACAGAAAATGAACGTCTAATGAACTTGCTGACTAAAACAACAGAGAAATGTACTGAGCTAGAAGGACATCAGAGAAGACAAAATCTGAGAATTGCAGGGATTCCTGAAGGTCGAGAGAAAAACGAAGATCCTCGAGAATTCACTGCTAAATTACTCCAAGCTGTTCTATCTCTGGAAGAAATGCCTTTATTAGCTCGTGCTCATAGAGTCAGCAGACGTCAGACCAGAATAAACACCCCTCCAAGACAAATGATTATAAAGCTACAATATGACTTTGTTCTGGATGAGATTATGCGAAAAGCTTCGAGAATCAAAGACCTGACATTTGAAGGACAAAGGATTAGTATCTACCGAGATTACCCACCAGAGGTCGCTAGGAAACGGAAAGCATTTAATGAAGCCAAAAGTCTTATGAGGGGAGTAGAAAACCTGAGATACGGTTTGAATTACCCAGCTATTTTAAGAGTTACTTTTAACAACGCGGAACATTTCTTTAATACCCAGCAGCAGCATTGGAATTCGCAAAGCAGCTCAAGACCTGAAAAGTATCTACAAGTAAATATACTGACTCTTACTACTTTTAGAGATCCAACACGGACTCTCAACACCCTGTGAGATTTTACAAGATAATATTGGACTAGATGGAATGTACAATGTCGAATGGAATGGAGAGGAAAAAAACTGGATCGGAAAGCGTTATCTGGATATTGATAATTAGTCTTAACATATAACTAACATAAATAAATAACACATATATTAAAATCACAACGCGGTTTTATTATTAGTATTATTTTTATCAATTAAGATTGCTCACTATTGCTAATCACTATTACTAATAATTAACAACTAATGTTCCTTTAATGAATAGAGTTAAATATAGCGATGGATCTCATTTGGAGATCTTTCTTTATAATAACAATTTTTACTTTGTACTTTAGTTTTTCCTTGTTGTTCTATAGTATTTTTGTATCCCTTTTTTCTTTCTTATATAGCCTTTATATTTTTTATGTTTAATATTACTTAGATTTCTAAGTTAATTCTAGATATAGATACTTTTATATGATGAATCCTACCCCTTTTCCTTTTTTTTCTATTGCCTCCCCTTTTTTTTTTCTCCCTTAATATTATACCCCCGCTAAAATATTATTATGGAATAATAATTCCCTAAATCTAGGAGCTGGCCAAGTTAATAACATCAATGACGGAAGTCGTTAGATGGATAGCCATGCTAGTATGGCTAGCACAAACTACAACTATTCTAGTTGTAGTTCTTTCTACCTTTACACACATCACTAGCTTCTTTAACTATTCTTTATTCTTCTTTTATATCTATTGTATTTTTCAGTTTGAATGGAGTTACACATTGGACCAATGGAGATATATTCGTGAGGGACATAAACGAGATTTAAAATTCATCTATTCAGTGTTCGGGTGTAAGGTTGGGTCTGCCACGCTGATCCTTAGACTCTATTGTAGATCTCTACAAACTTAAAATGCAAGACTTAAAAAGAAATACGGGGAATGAGGGATTAACGTTTTGTAGTTGGAATGTTAAAGGTATTAATGAACCAATAAAGAGAGGAAAAGTATTGGCACATTTAAAGGCAAGTAAAGCTGATGTAATTTACATTCAAGAAACTCACTTAAAAAAAGACGCTGAAAACAGGTTGAAAGCTAAATGGATAGATAAAATATATCACTCTTCTTTTACGCATAAATCAAGAGGTGTAGCAATATTATTTCGTAAAGGTACTTTATTTAAGCATACATCAACCATAACTGTTAAAGATGGCAGATACATTATTGTGATAGGAGAATTAAACACAGAAAAAATGATTTTTGTTAATATATATGGACTAAACTTTGATAGCCCATTGTTTTTTAAGAAAGTACTTAACAATATTCCGGAATTAACACAATATAATTTGATAATTGGAGGAGATTTTAATTGTACATTAGACCCTTACCTAGACAGATCTACAAAACAAAGAAAAACTAAATCACATTCTAGTGATTTACTAAACGCATATATGCAAACGACAAACATTAAAGATGATTGGAGAACAGAAAACCCTACGGGACGAGAATACTCTTTTTACTCGCCAGTACATAAAACTTACTCAAGAATAGATTATTTTTTGGTGGATGCAAAACTGATTTCACTTACTTATGAAACCCAAATATCATAATAATATAATCTCAGATCATGCGCCATTAACATTTAAAATTAAAATAAATGGCAAAACAGAAAATTCAAGACAGTGGAAACTTAATCCACAAATTTTAAAAAATAAAACCACTCAGGAATATATCATAACTCAAATTAAGATTTTCTTTGAAATAAATGATCAACCAGAAATATCTCGCTCCTTATTATGGGAAACATTTAAAGCATATCTCCGGGGAATCATGATTTCTTCACAAGCATTCCATAACAAAAAGATTCGGAAGGAACAACAAGATTTGGAAAGGGAGATTAAACAATTAGATATACAGAATGCAACAAAGCCAGATATAATATTACATAATAAAATTGTAGCATTGAAATATAAATTAAATAAGATATATACAGATCAAGTTATAAAATTTTATCAACATACTAAACAATTACAGTTTGAATTTGGAGACAAACCCCAAAAATATTGGCTCGACAATTAAGGAAAATTGAAGCTGAAAAAATCATACATAGGATTAAATCACAAAAACGGTGAATTATTAATACAACCTAAAGATATTAATGAAAGATTTATGCAATATTATAAAAATCTATACACTGCTAAAGCAACAGTAAATAAAACAGAAATAGATGCATTTTTAAAAAAATGTAACCTGAAAGGATTGGATTTACAAAATAGAGAATTATTAAATGCTGATATTTCAATAAAAGAAATCCAAGAATCTATTAGATCATTAAAAAATGGTAAAACACCGGGACCTGATGGTATAGGTTCGGAATTTTATAAAATATTTCAGGATCATATGGTTCCACGTTTGAAATCATTATATGAACAGATATACACACAACAGAAATTACCAGATACGTTGAATGAATCTATTGTAACACTTATACCCAAAATAAATAAAGACTTGGATGAACCAGGATCATATAGAGCAATAGCTCTATTAAATACGGATCAAAAGATACTAACAAAAATATTAGCACAAAGACTAAGTTCAGTCGTTAACGAATTAATCCACCCCGATCAAACAGGATTTTATACCAAAAGATATTCCTCATACAATCTAAGACGGTTATTCAATATTATATATTCGAAAAGAAGTGATAAAAAAGATTTAGTAGTCATTTCGCTTGATGCAGAAAAAAGCTTTTGACCAAGTGGAATGGCCTTATTTATTTTCAGTGATGGAAGCTTTCAAATTGGGAGAGAAGTTTACTACTTGGATTAAATTGCTATATGCAAACCCAATAGCTAGAATAACAACAAACCGTATGCTATCAACTAAATTTAGTTTATCTCGAGGTTGTAGACAAGGTTGTCCTCTATCACCTTTATTGTTTGCGCTAGCAATAGAACCTCTCGCCCAGAGGGTGAGATTACACCCGGAAATACATGGATATGATACTAGAGATACTAAGAATAAAATCTCCTTATATGCGGATGATGTATTACTTTACATCACTGAACCGGTAACAAGTATCCGAAATCTGTTAAAACTAATAACGGAATTCGGATCAATCTCAGGATACAGTATCAATTGGAATAAAAAGTGAACTTATGCCAATAACGATGAATAATTTACATATATTACAACAATTCCCTTTCAAGATAACAAATGAAAATATTAAATATCTTGGGATTTTCGTTACAAAAAGATTTGATTCTTTATTTAAATTTAATTTCCCTCCATTACTGAATAAATTAAATAAGAATATTTTATACTGGAAAAGCTTACCTATTTCAATGTTAGGTAAAATTAATGCAATAAAAATGATTTTTCTCCCACAATTATTATATTTATTTCAATTAATTCCGATATATCTCCCTAAAAATTTTTTTTTTAAAGTAGATTCTCTAATTACTAACTTTATCTGGGATTATAAGAGCCATAGAATAAATAAAAAACATTTATGTAAATCTAAAATAAATGGAGGATTAGCATTACCAAATCTTATGTTTTATTACTGGGCAGTTAATATTAAAAATATGAATTTTTGGCTAGAAGAAATAGATAATAAACCAAACTGGTTAAATATGGAAAAAGAAGATTGTTCTCCATTTGAAATTAGCTCTATAATATTTGCTAACACTAACGTAGCTAAGAAAATTTATAGTGAAAATCCGATAATAGAAAACGGAATCCGCATCTGGAAACAAATAAAGAAAACATTAAAACTAAAATTTTATACCATTAGGTCTTACCATCGCCAACAATTTTACGTTCAAACCTTCAATGATGGATAAGGCTTTTTTACAATGGAAAAATAAAGGAATTTTTAAGATGGGTGATCTTTATAAGGAAAACTCTTTTCTCTCATTTCAAAAGTTACAACAAAACTTATGGACTACACAATAAGGAATATTTTAGATATTTACAAATCAGAAACTATGTTTCTACAAATACACAAGAACAGAAATAGAAAGACAGAAATTTTAGATGAATGCTTGAATAAACATCCAAATACGGAAAAAATGATATCATATTATATACAATATTTTATTGGAAAGTGATATCCCATCAACAGAAACACATAGACAGTCTTGGGAAAATGAATTAGGCCAAATAATAAGACCAGAAATATGGGATGAAAGCTTACAACATATACATCATTGCTCGTTAAATGCTAAACATTCCCTTATACAGTTTAAAATACTACATAGATTACATTATTCCAAATCTAAATTACATAATATTTTTCCAAAAATATCTCCTAAATGTGATAAATGTCAAATCTCAGAAGCAAATTTGTCACATTCATTTACTAATTGTATAAAAATTGTAGAATACTGGAACGAAATATTTAAGATAATTTCGAATGTTGTCAATATAATTATGACTACTGATCCAAAGTTAATAATACTTGGAATACTTGAAACTGACCAACTAATAACAATGAACCAAAGAATTTTATCGACTATTGTTTAATAATTGGGAAAAAATTAATATTAAAATTTTGGAAAGGCCCTGCATCCCCAACAATCAAAATGTGGAATACAGAAATGTCGGAGACACTTCATTTGGAGAGATTGAGGCTTGTCCTCATGGATAGGTTAGATCTCTTCAGAGGGATTTGGTCTCCATATATTTACAGGGTCATAATGGTTCGGCGCGAGGACTTGACTGAGACCTGAATATTTGAATAGATGAAGAAATATATATAATAAATCATGAATATATCTCCAAGGACGGATTAATGAGTAATATTCCATTCTCCATCAAACTTTTCATACTCTTTTTTCTATTTTCTTATACTTATATAAAAAAATTAGAAAAAAGTATAGAAACACTTTATCTTAAATTCTTAATATCAGTACGAATATAAATATCACTAACTCCATGAAAATATTATTAGTATCGTGTATTTTCAATTATATAAAATTGTGTATTTTCAATTATATAATAATTTTAAATTTAAAATCAATGATAATACAAATATTGTTAACATTATGAAAATATAATGAATATCATAAAAATTTTACTAGTATTACGTATTATTAATTACATAAAATTTGGTCCTATATTTAAAAATCAGAGACAATATAAATATTATTAATAGTATGAGTATATTGCTAATACTATGAATGTATCATTAATACCATGTACTCTCAATTATATAAAATATACAACCTTGGAATTTATAATTAATAGTAATAAAAATAATATCAATAGTATGAATTTATCATTATTATCATGTATTTTTTATTATTGTAAAATAATGTACTTTGTTATTATTTTGTTTCTATAATAAAAAATTTTAAAAAAAATAATAAAAAATTAAAACAAAATTAAAAAAAATATAATAAACCAGCCAAACATTAGGCTTATCAAAATCAACTGTTTGGAACATCATTAAGAAGAAAGAGAGCACTTGTGTGCTTACTAATTGCAAAGGGACTGGCAGGCCAAGGAAGACCTCCACAGCTGATGACAGAAGAATTCTCTCTATAATAAAGAAAAAAACCCAAACACCCTGTCCGACAGATCAGAAACACTCTACAGGATTCAGGTGTGGATTTGTCAATGACCACTGTCCGCAGAAGACTTCATGAACAGAAATACAGAGGCTACACTGCAAGATGCAAACCACTGGTTAGCCACAAAAATAGGATGTCCAGTTTACAGTTTGCCACAAAGTACTTAAAAGAGTAACCACAGTTCTGGAAAAAAGATCTTGTGGAAAGATGAGACGAAGATTAACATATCAGATTAATGGCAAGAGGAAAGTATGGAGAAGAGAAGGAACTGCGCAAGATCCAAATCATACCACCTCATCTGTGAAACACGGTGGTGGGGGTGTTATGGCCTGGGCATGTATGGCTGCTGAAGGTACTGGCTCACTTATCTTCATTGATGATACAACTGCTAATGGTGGTAGCATAATGAATTCTGAAGTGTATAGACACATTCTATCTGCTCAGGTTCAAACAAATTCCTCAAAATCCATAGGCCGGCACTTCATTCTACAGTAAGACAATGATTCCAAACATATTGCAAAAGCAACAAAGGATTTTTCAAAGTGAAAAAATGGTCAATTCTTGAGTGGCCAAGTCATTCTGAACCCAATTGAGCATGCCTTTTATATGCTGAAGAGAAAACTGAAGGTGACTCGCCCCAAAACAAGCATAAGCTAAAGATGGCTGCAATACAGGCCTGGCAGAGCATCACCAGAGAAGACACCCAGAACTGGTGATGTCCATGAATCGCAGACTTCAAGCAGTCATTGCATGTAAAGAATTTCCAACAAAATTGTAAACATGACTACTTTCATTTACATGACATTGCTGTGTCCCAAACATTATGGTGCCCTGAAATGGGGGGACTATGTATAAACACTGCTGTAATTTCTACATGGTGCAACCAAAATGTGTAAAAATGGCCTTTATTAAAATTTGACTATGTGCACTTTAACCACATGTGATTTTTTTCTATTACATTTCTCAAATTGTGGAGTACAGAGGCAAATAAATAAATGATGGGTCTTTGTCCCAAACATTATGGAGGGCACTTTAGGCCCTACAGCCAACCAAGTCCGCGCCGACCAATGATCACCCCGTACACTCGCACTATCATACACACGAGGGACAATTTACAATTATACAAAGGCCAATTAACCCACAAAACTACACGTCTTTGGATTGTGGGAGGAAAACCCGGAGAAAACCCACGCTGTCACAGGCAGAACATACAAACTCCGTACAGACAGCACCCGTAGTCATGATCAAACCCGGGTCTCTGGCGCTGTAAGGCAGCATCTCTACCGCTGCGCCACTGTGCCGCCCTGGGTCATTTCCTCGGGTAAAATTTGATGGAAGTGATTATAAACTGTGGTTTAATTGTTATTCAAGGAAAAAAACAGCCGAGACCTTGGAGATGGGGTCGGCAGTGGTGGAGGGAGGAGAGGAACAGCGCCGGTGAGCTGGTTGGGTGGGGCCTCACCTCACATGGAGACGGCCGTGGGAGGCGAGGGGAAAAGGGTGCGTTGGTGGGTCGAGGTGTTGGCGGAGTGCGAGTGGGCTGCTGGAGGCCCTGCAGCAGCCGATGGATTGGGTGCCGCTGGAGGTCCCACAGTGATCGGGGACGAGCGAGCGGATTGGACACGGCCTGCAGCAGCACGGAGCGGTGGTGGAGGCACCGACAACATCGCCAGGCCAGGACGAAACCTGCAACTCCCACCCAATGCCGTCTCCACGACAACGGGCCTTTAAGCCCAAAATAAGACAATAGCTTTTTACCAATTTGATCTTTAAGAATATATGATACCGCCAGAAATGTGGCAACTCTTGTGTACTGTATCATATAATCTGCTATTAATACACTCTTGTCCTTAGCTTCAGCTGTGCTTATATAAAGTAAGATATTTACTGAATTCTGTGCAAAAGAAATTTCACTGTACCCATGTGCATGAGACAATAAAGTACCATTGAACCATTGAGCAATGGGGATATAAAAACGGTTAAATGATTACAAGTATTGAACTGTGGACACACGTTAGAAGAATAGCGAAGTGGACTCGATGTAGCAAATGGCTAACTTCTGTACCTATGTTTGCAGACACGTCTGTACATCCTGACATTCGCCCAAAAGACAGCAGTACATAGACTAGAACTCAAAGCTGGCTCTCCAGAACTTTTAACTTTACTACCAATTGAATTGCTGTGTAAAACCCTGCATATTGAATAATGATTAAAATAATCCAATGTAATAAAAGATGGCTGAATTTTTGTCATAAGTGATAAGAGTAGAATTAGTTTGGTTTTAGAGATACCGCATGGAAACAGGCCCATTGGCCCACCGAGTCCACGCCGACCATTGATCACCTGTACACACTGTGTTTAAGAAGGAACTGCAGATGCTGGAAAAGCGAAGGTAGACAAAAAACGCTGAGTTTCTCCAGCATTTTTGTCTACCTGTACACACTAGTTCTGTTATCCCACTTTCTCATCCATTCCCTACACATTTGCGACAATCTTGCGGAGGTATTTAACCTACAAACTCGCATGTATTAGGGATGTGGGAGGAAGCCGGAGCACCTGGAGGAAACCCACGAGGTCACAGGGAGAACGTTCAAACTCCACACAGACAGCACCCGTAGTGAGGATCGAACCCGGGTCTCTGGCGCTGTGAGGCAGCAGCTAACCGCTGCACCACCGTGCCGCTCTGAAGAGAGAGAGCAGACAGCAGAGCAGCAGGCCAGCTAAATGCCTCATCAGAGTGACAGCACCTCCAGCAACTTTAGACACAGCGCTTAGGATAAAACAGAATCAAGGGATATGGGGAGAAAGCAGGAACTGGATACTGATTTAGGTTGATCAGTCAAGATCATATTGCATGGCGGTGCTGGTTCGAAGGGCCGAATGGCCTACTCCAGCGCCTATTTTCTATGCTTCTATGTTTCCAATGCGGAGCTCCCCCAGTACAACTCTCCCTCTGTGCTCGGCGTTCTGGAGTGGGAACTGAACCAACAACTCTCTAACTCACTCAATAGTTTTCACCCACTGAGCTTGCACTGCAGAACCCAACACTGGGCCTTGGTGTGGCTCGGTTAGCGTGGTAAAGTCACACAGGACTCCTGCTAGAAACAGCGTGGGAAATGTTGAACCTAGACCACAGGTCACACATAGAAGAAGCTTGTGAAACCCAACCGCTTCTGAAATGAGGAAGCACCACGATGACTTGTCATGTTTGCATTCAAGGAATCTGTGGCAACCTCTTTAGTTTAACCTATTATAGTCACGTGTACTGAGGTGGAGTGAAAAGCTTTTCTGCTCTACGCGATCCAGTCAGCGAAAACACTGTACACGATTACAATCAAGCCATCCACAGGGTACCGGTACGGGATAAAGGGAATAATGTTCAGTGCAAGATACAGTCTAGTAAAATCCGATTAAAGATAGTTCCAAGGTCTCGAATGGGGTAGTTGGGAGGTCAGGACCACTCTGAAGGGTCCCATCCCGAAATGTTACCCATCCTCCAGGGAAACTGCTTGACCCCCTGAGATGCTCCAACACTTTGTGCCTATCTTTGGTATAAACCAGTATGTGCAGTTCCTTGTTTCTACATTTCCGCCCTTGCAGTCTTGTGTGCATCTAATTTGGACACAACAAGCTCCCTTTAAAAAACTATTCTACAGATTACTTTGGTGTCCTTGGTTGATGGGATACCTCTTGCCCCAGAACAAGGAGATCCTCCACTATTCTGGTGTGATCCATTATAAAATGCTCTGTTCTTTAGAATTATTTACTAAGCACCTTGAATTATGTTTAGCCACGCGCCTCACTGTTCTGGGTGAGGTGCTAATGATAAATTGCTCAACACTCGAGTTTCAGTGGAGACTCCCATCAACGATTGTCGTCGTGCTATGTGCAGCCAAATTGCACACAGCTAGCTCCCTGTAGAGAAGGGAGATAACTACCTACAGCTTGCCTTGTTGATCTTGGTTTGTACGGATAACTCTTGCCCCCAGAACAAGGAGACTCTCCACTATTCTGGCACGAACTATCTCCAGGTGACCTTTCTCAGTGACTTGGGACAGAGCAGACAGCAGATCAGCTAAATGCCTCGGCAAAGTGACTTCACCTCCAGCAGTGGTGAACTCCCTCAGTACCGCACTCCATCAGTCCTCGGGCTTCAGGAGTGGGAGTTGAACCAACAACTCTGACTCCGTTTTTTTTTAAATTTCAAAAAATACTTTATTCAACAAATAAATATATACAATACATGATCCTTACAAAACTCCATCCGACATTCTCGGAGGCGAAACATACATTCAATACTGTTTACACAAATTACACAAATTTACCCCTCACCCTCGCCACTCATGTGGCCCACTGGCGTGGAATACCTTCCCTTATTTAGAGGGGCATCTCCACCACACCCTGCCACAGACTAACCTTTCGCTGGATGTCTACGCTGGCCCTTGGTGTGGCTCAGTTAGCCTGGGAAAGTCACCCAAGACACCCTTGAGAGAGAGGGTGATGAATCTGTGCCCTAGGCTCAGAATAAAAGGACATACTTTGAGAAAGGAGATGAGAAGGAATTTCTTTAGTCAGAGGGTGGTGAATCAAGTGGAAATCATTGCAATCGAAGGATGGGGAGGCCAATGGGTATTTCTAAGGCGGAGATTGATAAATGCTTGATTAGTCCGGGTGTCAGGGATTATGGGGAGAAGGCAGGAGAATGGGGTCGAGAGAAAAAGATAGATCAGCCATGATTGATTGAATGGCGGAGTGGACTTGATGGGCCGAATGTCCTAATGCTGCTCTAATAACTTATGAACATGACCTGGATTGATCTATTCATCTATCTCCACACAGAGGCTCCTTGATCGTCAGTGGGGAAGGTGTGCTGCCTGTCCTATACCACTGTAGGACATAGTGGCAGGGTGAGGGGTGACCTCTGGAACTCAGCTCCAAACTTTTTATTTATCGGAGTCACTGCCAAAAAGGCACCAATGCTTGCAGACACTTCTGTACATCCTGACATTCACCCAAAAGACAGCAGTACGTAGACTAGAACTCAAAGCTGGCTCTCCAGAATGTGAACTTTTCACTTTATTACCAATTGAATTGCTGTGTAAAATGTTCATTAGGTGATAAGTGTAGAATTAGGCCATTCGGCCCATCAAGTCTTACTCCGCCATTCAATCATGGCTGATCCATCTCTCCCTCCTAACCCCACTTTCCTGCCTTCTCCCCATAACCTAAGACACCTTGTACTAATTAAGATCCATCCATCTCTGCCTTAAAAATATCCACAGACGTTCTCTGGATACTTTCAAGAGAGAGCTAGATAGGGCTCTTAAGGATAGCGGTGTCAGGGGATCTGGGGAGAAGGCAGGAATGGGGTACTGATTGTGGATGATCAGCCATGATCACATTGAATGGCGGTGCTGGCTCGAAGGGCCGAATTGCTACTCCTGCACCTATTGTCTATTGTTTCTCTCATCAAATTCTAATTCACCCTACATAGAGTCATAGAGTGACTTCGGCCCAATTTGCCAACATGTCCCAGTTACACTAATCCCAACTGCCCATGTTGTGCCCATATCCCTCCAAACTTGTCCTATCCATGTACGTGTTTAACTGTTTCTGGAATGTTGGGATAGTTCCAGCCTCAACTATCTCCTCTGGCAACTTGTTCCATACGTCCACCACCCTACATGTGAAAAAGTTACCCATCAAATTTCTATTAAATCTTTTCCCCTTCACCTTAACCTTATGTCCTCTGGTCCACAATTCACCTACTCTCGGCAAGAGACATCTGTTTCATTTGAATGTTTAAATGTGAAACTGGCAAATCATAATTTCTTGCTGCATTAAAATATTATGTCTTTACTTCATTCCGAGATATATGTATATTGCTTTAAGTACGTTTTTTTCACTTCCTGAACTCCTCACATAATTGAAACGGGTTCATAAACGTGACAGCGAGATTCCAAGGAATGCCAAAGTTTAACCATTCTGGCAGCTCTTAAAAAATGTTCTGCTTTTCCTTGCTTCATGTCAAGATAGATAATTTCACAATTCTTCATATCATATTACATTTTTCCCCAATCACCTAACCATCCTTATACTGACACGATAGGCTCAGAACAGGACATGAAGTGCTGGAGTAACTCAGCAGGTTGGGCAGAATCTGTGGAGAAGGAGAAGCAACATTTTTGGTTTGGCTTCCAGCCCAGTTAGTGATGCCGAAACCAATTAAAAAGTATAGATAACGGATAAGTGTGCTCGGAATTAAAATGCTTAAAATGGCTTTAATTATTTGGAAAGAAAATTCAAATCAATCTATCAAGAACAGATGCTGCACAAAGCAGAGGAAACAAGGATGACTTGAAATATCGTCAGAGAATTTCCAAACAATTTGCAGACAATCATGAGGTTTTTAATGCAGTCACTGTCGTAATGTAGGAGGTAAGAGGACTGATTTGTGTGCATCAACCTCCCACAAGTACAAAAGAGGGGTCGGCCCCTCAGATTCGATCATCCAGTTCCCATAGTTGGGTATGTTTGATCTTCTGTGAACAATATACATTGCAGAATATAGAGGTTGGATAATGGAGACTGAATGATTTCCAATCCATACAAGCGAACGTTGTTTAGTTTAGTGTAGACGTACAGCGCGGAAACTGGCTCGTCGGTGCACGGAGTCCACGCCGACCAGCGATTCAAGCACACGAGCACTATCCTACACACACTAGGGACAATTTACCATTATACTAAGCCAATTAACATAAATATGTACATCTCTGGAGTCACGAGGAGAACGTACAAACTCCATACAGACAGCACCCATAGTCAGGATTGAACCCGGATCTCTGGCGCTGTAAGGCAGCCACTCTACCGCTGCGCCACCGTGCCGCCCAACTGTTGATGTGAACAATCTTATCATTAGGCAAGTCAACCTCTCCCAATTGTCCTTAGTTCCACTAAAACCTAATTTATCTATCAGCATGTACCAATATGCAGCCAAGACCAATTGCAGGCACTTACCCGAGAAGGAGATCATGAAATAAAGAAATTCAAGGTCCATAGTTTTCTGTTTTTAAAGCAAATATGATCCCAGTGGATCTTGTGATATTGTTCCTATTTTGTATCTTTGCACAGCTCTGCTTAAGAAAGGATTTAAAAGGAGTGAATTGGGACATTTTGTTTTATGGGAAGGAGGTAGAAGAGAAATGGAGGACATTTAAAGTGAAAAATTTTAAGAGTACAGAATCTGTTGCCTAACACGTTGAGTTACTTTGTGGCCTCAGCTCAGCCCTGAGTACTGTCCAAAGTGTTTTTTTTATAATTATGTAAATACTTTTATTCAAAAAATAAAAATAAACATACAGTATTAACACAATCAAAGACTGCCTATGTTGACAATTTACAAACAAATGATCATCAAATTAGTATATCGCCATCTTTGCCAACAAAAACACTCTACCTCCCGCGGCGACCAGCGTTCACAGAAGGCCCCCCCATGTCCTCGTGGATACCACGTGTTCCCAAGTCAATTATCCAATTTACCAAGACAATTAACTTACAAACCTGTACGTCTTTGGAATGTCGTAGGAAAACCGAAGATCTTGGAGAAAATCCACGTGGTCACGGGGAGAACGTACAATCTCCATGCAGACAGCACCCATAGTCAGGATCGAACCCGGGTCTCTGGCGCTGTAAGGCCGCAATACTACCGTTGTGTCCCACCATGTCACCCCGAGGGATCAGAGGGGCATTTACTGAGGATGTGTTGTCACAAGGGACAGATAATTCTGAGCATCGTTGATGTCATTTAGGAGAATTTTATCCCCTGGGTAAAAGATGTCCACACATCAGCTTCACTGCTGTCCTGACCTCTCATCTACCTCATTGGAAATCTTTGAGATGTCTTTAATCCGACTTTACCAGACTTCAGTGATTTAGAGGGTGAAATATCTGGTGTATCATTTGTCTCAAAAAAGAATCCCATCTGCTCTTTTAAATATGTACATCCTTGTGAGTTGTTTAAGATTTGGGGGTTAAACCTCCAAAACGATTTTATCAGGCATTCCATCTAATTTTAAAGAAAAAAGTTAGTGGGGAATGATCAGAAATAATACTATTATGATATTTAGAATTATATGCATATGGAATTAGTTTTGTGTCCACTAAGAAATAATCAATATGTGAATATGTTTTATGTACCATTGAATAAAAATGAATATTCCCTACCTACTGGGTTAGCGATCCTCCATACATCTGTTATATTGGCATTTTTCATGTATGTATTTAGGAGTTCACTAGTTTTAATGTTAATCCTTTTTGTTTTTGCTGATTTATCCAGATATGGATCTAAAACACAATTCAAATCTCCCCCTATTATCACATTTTGATAGTTAAGTTCTGTAATTGTATCCAAAATTTTACTAAAGAATTGGGGGGTTGTCAAAATTAGGAGCATAAATATTTATCAAAGTAAGTGGAGTAGAATAAATTTCTCCTGTGACTATGACGTACCTCCCCTCTTTATCTGCTATGGTGTTCTTTACTTTAAATGGTATACCTTTACGAATGATAATAGCCGTGCCTCTAGATTTAGAAGTAAATGAAGAGTAGTATGTTTGCCCAATCCAATTTGCCTTCAATCTTATCTGTGTTTGATATTTCAGATGCGTCTCTTGTAGGAAAATGATATCACTGTTTTAAAGCTTTTAATTGGGCAAATATCTTACCCCTTTTATTTGGTTCATTAGCGCCCCTTATATTCCAACTACAGAATGCGATTCCTCCAGTTTTCTTTTGTTTATTGTCTTGCATTATGAATCATGTTAATAACTTTACTTCATATGGTGCAACCAAGAACCACATAACTCTAGGTGAAAGATGGTCATCCCCAGCTGTTAAGCTTTGTTGGCATCTCCCCTTCAGAATAGACCTTGAAAAAGACCAGAAAGTGTAGAGTCATGAAAAGATAATTAACAAACAAAAAGTGATATTATAATATCCAAAAATAAAGATATTACAATTAAAAACAAACCACCAACAGGTGGTAGAAATATTCTTGTTGACTTCAGTAGATGTTTTATATGTTTCGCTCTGCCCCCTTGACCAATTATTATTAATTGGAAGAGAGAGCGATACAAAGTTCAAAAAAAAAATATATAAAATAAAACGCACTCCAATAGATAGATTAGAAATATATCTTCAAAGAGGAAGAACAAAATAAAAAAGTTTCCAAGTATATATTTAAATATAACAGTAATTATATATCCATATCTATCGATATGCCTAGATCTATTACAATTAAGTCTCAAACTTTTGTATCAGACAACAGTAGGTTCCAAGGGGTTAACCAGATTCAGACCCTTGGAGAACTTCCAAGTATCTGAGTCTGCTCCCCCCCTCTTTGCGCGCAATTTAGACTATGTACTATATCCATAAAATCCATAACATAGTATGTTATTAGTACTTATCAATCATATTTAACTCGTTATTCTTATATTTAGCAAGTAATTAACATCATGAAATAAACATCAGCCATTATTAAGCTATGCCTTAATATTACACAATTTTATTAATTATATTTTATGTTAGTATGTAATTGTGTGTTTCTTAAATCATAAATTTCTATATACAAGTTCACTGATAATATTTTTCCATATTCGTTATTTTCCCCACCACAGTTTTTCTTCTTTGTCAATGCTTTGTTGAAAAGAAAACATAAAAATCCGACCTTGAATTAACATTCCAAAGGTAAAATGTCTAGACAACGCCTCGAGGAAAGTTCTCCATCTTAACCAGAGCAGTCTTTTTTGTATGTTAAAAAAAAAAGAAACATTGTTCTTTCTTCGTCGTTCTTCTCTGTGATATTGTAGGAGACCAATTCCTGATGATCAGTAGACCTCCTTTGTGATACTTTGTGCATAATTAAATGCCTCTTCTGGATCCGTGAATGCACGTTCAACATAGTTATAAGTAATTCTCAATTTCGCGGGATATACTATCCCATATCTTACTCCCGAGACCTCTTTCAGTAGCCTTCTCGTGTTTGTAAACTTGTCCCTCTTTTCCATGACTTCAGCTGGAAAATCACGGAAGAATCTTAGTTTGTCTTCTCCAAACATCAAATTCACTCCATATGGAATCTTTTTCATAATTCCTTCCAGGGTTGAAATGTCATAGAATTTCAGAATAATCTGTCTTGGGGGGGCAGTTGAGCTTGCTTGAGCCTTACGTCGGACCCGGTGAGCCATATCTATTCTCAGGGCTTCAGGCAGCTTAAGTACTTGTTTGAGTAAGTTGGCAGCAAACTCCTGAAAGTTTTGTCCACTCTCCTTTCCTTCTTTTACTCCAACTATCCTCAAATTTTGCCTCCTTGATCTTGCTTCCAAGTCCGTACATTTATGCTTCATTTTAGCAAGCTCCCTCCCAGTGCTTTCTTGTTCCTTTTTTAGTCTCTTTATCTCCTTAGCCATCTCAGTTATCGTATTATCCATTCCTTCCATAGCTGCATCAGTAGACTTTAACATTGCGTCCAGCTTTTTATTACAGTCCTTATCAACCCGCTTAATTTTTTTGTTTAAATCCTCCTCAACCTCAACCACACGTTTGGTTAAGTCATCAATTTTCCCCATCAGCGTATCATTACCTTGTTTAATTTTTTCAGAGAGGCTTTTGTCCAGCGCGACATTCCCCTCTTGTATCACTTTAGAAATAACTTCAGTGACTGAAGTTAATACTGACTTTTCCAATTGTTCCATGTGCTCTCTTTGTTCCTCCATTGAAGTCATTTCTGTAGAAAGATTTCGAAAGTCAGCTTCTTCTTCTGAGCTTCCAGCTGATGCTTGAGGGGATTGAGGAGTCTTTCCAAGTTTTTTCAAGTAGTCTCTTGTAGCAGGTCTTGAAGCAGGTTTTATAGGCTTCTGGCGAGGTTTCACTTTTTTCATTTAAAACTGCCGTTATTCTCTGTTATCAGCAGAATTTCTGATAACACACAATTAAATAGCAGCTCCGGTAGTATATTTTTAGAACTCCCCTGTCTTCCAACTAGTATTTTAGCAAATTAAAACATTCTTCGGTAGCAGAGCAAAACAGCAGCGTCTCTCACCCCACCATTGACGCCGCCGGAAGAGTTTTAGTTATACTTGGACTTTTATTTTTAAAGATACAGCGCGGAAACAGGCCCTTTGGCCCATCGAGTCAGCGCTGACCAACAACCACCCCTACACTAGGTCTATCTTACACACTAGAGCCAATTTACAGAAGCCAACTAACCTAGTATGTTAGTTTAGTTTATTGTCACGTGTAGTATCGTTAACCATAGAACCAACGATTTAACCATATAACCAACTAACAATCTAATGATATGGTCTTTGGGGTTATATTAAAACCTACAGACATGCACGTCTTTGGAATATGGGAGGAAACCCACGTGGTCAGGGGGACAACATACAAACTCAGTGCAGACAGCACCCATTTGCCAGGATCAAACCTGGTCTCTGTAGCTGTAAGGCAGCAACTCTACCGCTATGCCACTGTGCCTACCATTTGGAATTTGTATTTTTCCTTGATTTTAAACATCTCCATCAGATTACTTTGCAACCTCTATGTTCTCAGGAGATCAAGTGTTCGCTGTTTGCTGATCAATAATCCACCAGACTAAAGTTCTTCATTCCTAAGTTACTTTTTCTAAATCCCTTCTGTACCTCTCTAACGATTTCACAACCTTCCTAAAATAGGTGCCCACAATTGTGACCAAACTCATATTTTTATAAATGGAGTACACAAGACTGTAGATGCTGGAATCAGAAGCAAGAAGGTATCCTGGTGCAGTCTAGACCCAAGATGTTGACAATGTATTTCTGCTTGTAGACTCTGCTTAACCCATTGAGTGCCTTGAGCAGTTTTATGGCTCCTACATGTTTCATAAAGTTTCATAAAAACTCATATTCTATGTATCAGAGATAATTCATTTTTTTCAATCAAATTCAATGTGCTCTGGAACTTTCAAGGAACTTGGCTATTAAACATTCTGCAGAAGCCTTGTTTTTGTACCTTCCAGTTTATATTGCCACTTGCAATACTGACCATAAAATAAGTCTGAAGAGGGGTCTCGACCCGAAACGTCACCTATTCCTTCGCTCATAGATGCTGCCTTCGATTTTGCCAGCATCTGCAGTTCTTTCTTAAACATAATGTAATGCGTTACATTTTTTATTATTAAATTTTATTGGCCAAACAACAAACGTATGAAGCAACTTAGAAAAAATAGGAAGGAACAATTGTTAGTTAATGTTATATAGTGGGGACATGTCGAGATGATTACAAAATTGTTCTCATTATCTTGCTAAGATTAAGATCAAATTTAGTATTTCACTGCCTTTAAACCTACCTCTTCGAAACCACAATCAGGAAGTGGTTTGTATTCTTTGCAAAACTGTGTTCTTCTTGGAAGTCAATTGTTGAGCAATATGTCAAGTTAATTAATGCTCTATCTGTGGTGAGGCAAACACAACTGCTTGCTCTTTTTGTAAACAAACTTTTGCAGTTAATTTTCTCTATTTGTTCTCCAGGCATGCTGTCTAACCCACTGAGTTACTCCAGCATTTTGTGTAAACCAGTACCTTCGGTTTCTTGTTTCTCCATTTTGACGGGCCTGAAGAAGGGCCCCGACCCGAAACATCACCTATCTATGATATATATTATGTGTGTGATGTGAATGTGTGTGAGTGATTGGTGGTGGTCGGAGAGGCCGTAGGCGCTGATTAGCCGATTAGCTACCGCTGATTAACTGATTAGCAGCCACGCTTCCGTCAGTCTGCCGCAGGGCAGCTGTAGCTACAAAAAGTAGCTCACCACCACCGATGTTGACTGAGGAGTGAATGAATAATGCGACATAAAGCGCTTTGAGTATCTAGAAAAGCGCTATGTAAATCCAATCCATTATTATTATGTTATAGATTCTATAGATGCACCGTATCCCACCATTGAGCCATCTATACCGCACAATGCCTCAAGAAAGCAGACAACATAATTAAGGATCTTTTCACCCCAGCCATCCCCTCTTCTCCCCTCTCCCATCAAGGCAGAAGATATAAAAGCTTGAAATCATACTCCACCTGTTTCACGAACTGCTTCTTCAAACCTGTTGGAAATGAACACGAGAGTGTACTGCAAGAGACGTTTAGATAAGTACAGGGATATGCAGGACTTGAGAGATATGGATTATGTGCACGCAGATAAGGGTTTGTTCAGGGCAAGCACTATCAAGGGGGAGCAACGAGTGCCATTTGTCATGGGCCTCATGCCTGTAGCTTCAAAGGGATCTTGATTTGGGGGCCTCTAAAATTGAGGGGCTTCTGCTTGAAATTCTGAAATTGAAATTGGCCTGGGCCTCAGTTCATCTATGAGATGGCCTGGTTCCTGGCATTATGTTCGGCACTGACATTGTGGGCCCGAGGGCTTGTTCCTGTCGTGTTTAGTTTAGTTTAGAGATACAGCATGGAAACATGCCCTTTGCCCCACTAAGTTTGCTCTGACCAGCAATCACCCATACACTAGTTTCTATCGTGCACACTAGGTACAATTTACAGAAGCCAATTAACCTACAAACCTGCACGTCTTTGGAATGTGGGAGGAAACCAGAGCACCCAGAGAAAACCCACGCGGTCACAGGGAGAACGTACAATCTCCGTAGTCAGGATTGGTCCCAGGCGTCTGGCAGCACACTCACCGCTGTGTCACTGTGCCACCCTGCCTCAAGGAAGCAGCAGCCAACATAATAAAGGAGCTTTTTCACCGCAGTCATCCCCTCCAATCCTCTTTTGTCCATGATTAACATTCAAGCTTATATTTGCACTTTGCACAAGGACTAGACTATATCAAAAATATTTTTAGCACTAGTTGTTAGTTTACATTTTGAAGGTTTTTGTTAGTTAGTGAGTAGTTAAGTTTATTGTCACTCATAAGTCGCCTCAGCTCTTCCTCTTCATTGCAAAATAACGTTTAAGTAGAAACGTTACGAGGAACATAAATGAGGAAGAGGTCAGCAAGACATTGTGTATGAAACCACAATGATCTTGCAGATTAAACTCTCGAATTTCAAATCTTCTCAGCACATTTCAAACATAAATTAATGTTTATAGATTAGAGTAATGAAAATGGTGAAAAGAGTCAAAAACCTGGCACGAATGAGGAATATTTGGTAATACGCTCATCAGGTCATAAGTGATACGACCCATCAAGTTCTACTCTGCCATTCAATCATGGCTCATCTATCTCTCCCTCCTAACCCCATTCTCCTGCCTTCTCCCCATAACCCCTTTTGATTGCAGCCGGATCTGGATCGATTGACCTGTGTGGGCGGAGCATTGGTTGATGGAATGTAATACAGAGAAGTGTGAGGTGTTGCATTTTTGGGATGTCGAACAAGGGCAGGACCTACACAGTAAATGGCAGGCCTCTGGGTAGTGTTGTAGAGCAGAGGGATCTAGGATTTACAGGTGCACGATTCCTTGGAAGGTTGAGTCACAGGGTAGATAAAACGGTCAAAAAGACTTTTGGCACTTTGGCCTTCATCAGTTCAGAGTATTGAGAATAGAAGTTCGGAGGTCATGTTGTTGTTGTCTAAGATGATGGTGAGACCGCATTTAGAATATTGTGTTCAGTTCTGGGACACCATGATATAGGAAAGATACTGTCAAGCTTGAAAGGGTTCCGAAAAGATTTACGAGGATGTTGCCAGGACTAGAGTGTGTGAGCTATAGGGTGAGGTTGATTAGGCAGGATCTCTATTCCATCGAGCCCAGGAGGATAAGGGGTGATCTGAAAGAGGTGTATAAGATCATGAAAGGAATAGGTTGGGTGGATGTACAAAGTCTTTTGCCCAGAGTAGGGGAATCGAGACCAGAGGACATAGGTCAAGGTGAAGGGGAAAAGATTTAATAGGAATCTGAGGGTATCTTTTTCCACACAAAGGGTGGTGGTGTATGGAACAAGATGCCAGAGGAGGTAATTGAGGCTGGGACTATCCCATCATTTAGGAAACAGTTGGACAGATACATGGATAGGACACATTTGGAGAGATATGGACCAAGCACAGGCAAGTGGGACTAGTGTACCTGGGACATTGTTGCGGGTGTGGGCAAGTTGGGCCGAAGGGCCTGTTTCCACACTGTATCACTCTATGACTCTATGACACTCTGACCACGCTCTCGTTTCACTCCTGCCATTGGGAAGAAGGTTGAGGAGCCTGAAAACGGTGACCTCCAGGTTCAAGAACAGCTTCTCAGAAGCAAAAATTAGGCTTTTGAACACTGCACACTAACCTAAACTATCAAGTATGGACAGTCTTTGGTTATTTTTTGTCCTTATTGGACTTATTAACTAAATTAATTTTTGTACATTATATATTAACTGTGTGCATTGTGTTTACAAGCACAATGAGGGGAAATAGATAGAATATGTGTTGCTCGTTTTAAAACCGAAGATAGACACAAAAACCTAGAGTTACTCATCGGGGGTCAGGCAGCATCTCTAGAGTAAAGGAATAGGTGATGTTTTGAGTCGAGACCTTTCTTCAGACAGAGTTCGGGGAAAGGGAAACAAGGGTAACAAGGGAAACAAGTCTCTTACCTAGCATAGGGAATCAAGACTCGGGGACAAGGCTTCAGGTGAAAACGAAAAGATTTAATAGGATCCTGAGGGGCATCATGTTTTTAACACAGTGAGTTGTGGGTGTATGGAATGAGCTAACTGATGAGGTAGTTGAGGCAGGTGCTACAAAAACATTTTTAAAGGCTTTTGGACAGTTACATGAATAGGACTGGTTTAGAAGGAATGGACAAACGCTGGCAGGAGGAACTAGAGTAGATGGGGCATCTTGGTCAACATGGACAAGTTGGGCTGAAGGGTGCGTTTCGTGCTGTATAATCTCTAAAGCTGCAGACTCGTTGTGCTCCTGAAACAAAGCGTTATATTGCACCCTTGTCGGTAAATATGACAATCAAGCACTCTTGACGCGTGCATTTAACAAAACAAAATCGACCAAATGTCCTCGACATGGATTCAGTTCCAGCGCATAAAAAAAGTTATGAGAAGAATATACCTTGCACTATATTTGTTTTGAGTACTGTTGATATCAATCTTGTAATTGGAGATAGTGTAATTGTCATTGGTTCTGTTATAAAAGTATATTTTATTGTTAATGTTTAATGTTTTTAGGTGTCATTCCTAATGTCACTGTATGTCATATTGTACTTGCGAGCGGAAGCAAGCCAAGGCAAATTCCTTGTATGTGAATACTTGGCCAATAAACCTATTCATTTCATAAACCTATTCATTCATTCATCATTCATTCATAAGATTATTCAAGTTATATTGAGGCAAGGAAATAAAATTAAGTCTCAGCTGTTTTCACATGCAGTGAATAAAGAGAACAAGATTGTCAGGTGGAAACCCATTGCTTTGAGTAAAGTGCCAATTAGCTTGAGAGATATGGTGACCTTTTCTTTCAGTGGAATTGGACGTCTTAGTTGAGTTTAGTTTAGTTTAGAGATACAGCATAGAAACAGGACCTTTGGCCCACATAGTTCACGCCAACCAGCGATCCCACCCGCACACCAGCACTATCCTGCACACACTAGGGTCAATTTACAGTTTTACCAAAGGCAATTAAACTACAAACCTGCACGTCTTTGGTGTGTGGGAAGAAACCAAAGATCTCAGAGAAAAGCCACTTGGTCATGGGGAGAACATGCAAACTCCGTACAGACAGCATCCGTAGTCAGGATCAAAATCGCGTCTCTGGCGCTGAAATGAAGGCAGCAACTCCACTGCTGTACACACGTACACCCTATGTATCATTTATATTTTTGTGTGTCTACGTGTATGTGCCTGTGATGTTCCACAAGCGTGATTTTCATTGTACCTGCACCTCACCATACGTGCATATAAGAAAAAAGCCAGACTTGACTTGAAAACTGCTCAGCAAAGTATATTACAATGATGTTCTCATGAGAAAAAGTATTTCCAGAACAATTGATCTGATGGGATGTCATAGGTTATAGTTTCCCTCCTTCTAAATATTCTTCACAGTTAAAACAATGAGGCATTTCCAGGATTGAATACAATTTATTCCTCATGACTGCAATACAAAATAATATAAATCATTTGCTATGAAGGCTAGCAACATTGTTTAAATGGCACCTTTACTGAGTGAATAGATTCTTGCTATTGAGGGAATGCAGCGTAGGTTTACAAGGTTAATTCCCGGGATGGCGGGATTGTCATATGCTGAGAGAATGGAGCAGCTGGACTGTACACTCTGGAGTTCAGAAGGATGAGAAGATATCTCAATTGAAACATATAAGATTGTTAAGGGCTTGGATACGCTAGAGGCAGGAAACATGTTTCCCGATGTTGGGGGAGTCCAGAACCAGGGGCCACAGTTTAAGAATAAGGAGTAAGCCATTAAGAACGGAAACGAGGAAACACTTTTTCTCACAGAGAGTGGTGAGTCTGTGGAATTTTCTGCCTCAGAGGGCGGTGGAGGCAGGTGCTGGATGCTTTCAAGAGAGAGCTAGACAGGGCTCTACAACATTTACATCAAGCACTTCAGTTCATTCTGCACACAAACATCTTGTCAAGACCTATTGATATCATCTTCGTAGAGCATTGGTTTGGCCTGAATTTGTGAAATACTTTATGTAAACACTTTCCGTTTGTTTTATTTTATCAGCATGTTTGAAAGTATTAATGGACATCATTTGGAAGCAGTCATCGATTCTGATGATCTCTGCAAAACCTACCTTCCTTATACTTGTTGTTAGGTACTTCCCCCCCCCCCCCTCTGGTGAATGCTATGTACTTAACTCTTTTGTTTCTCTCCTGAGTGCAGGCCCCGTGGCTGGAAGTCGGAATCAAGGTGTTAAGGGCTCCTGTACCCGATTGCCAAGCTGTGTCAGGTGATGGGTGACTCATCGGAACCTTAAATACCAGAAGCTCCCAGAAATCTCTCTCTCTTCGTCGACCCTGACTCGTGAGCAGGTTGCTGGTGTGAGCTGCAGGAGGCCTGGCCACATGGCATAAAACTTTGTGTATTATTACCTACATTTGTCGATTAATATGAATTGGGATGGATAAGGGCTGACCTGAGTGTTTTGTTTCAGGGTTATTTCCATTTAGGCAGGTTAGAGACTCTAGTTCGACGGCCCATTGCGAGGCTGGCTGGAGCACTGTTATCTTTGTTTATTAGTTTTATTCTTGTCTACCATCGATTTTTCCAGCATCTGCAGTTCTGTCTTAAACCTACACCTAGTTTAGTTTAGTTTAGAGATACAGCGTGGAAACTGGCCCTTCAGCCCACCGTGTCCGCACAGAACAGCGATCCCCACGCATTAACATCCTACACGCACTGGGGACTATTTACACTTATACCAAGCCAACTAACCTACTAACCTATACGGTTTTGGAGTGTGGGAGGAAACTGAAGATCTTGGAGAAAACCCAGGCGGTCACGGGGAGAACGTACAAACTCCATACAGACAGCACCCGTAGTCGGGATCGAACCCGACTGTAAACGCTGTAAGGCAGCAACTCTACCACTGCGCCACCGTGCCACCCTAGTCCACTAGTCCCACTTGCCCACGTTTGACCTGGTCATCTCCTCTTTGTTCTGCCATATATTGGTAAACATCCAGTTTTCAACCTCAGTCAGGAAGTAGTGTCTCGGCCGGAATACAAACATGCACTTTTTGCCTCCACAGATGCTTGCTTGACCCGTTGAGGATTTTCAGGGTGTTCTGCCTATTGTTCCAGATTCTAGTATATGCAATCTCCTTTGTCTTCTCCCTCACACAACCCCTAATCCTACCTCACAATAGTTATCTCACAGAAGCTGATGGGTACATGGAAGGAGCATGTCCAGAGGAGGTAGTGGGACGGGTACTATTAACAACATTTAAAAAGCATTAGGACATGGTACGTGGATAGGAAATGTTTGTAGGGACAGGGGTCAAATGCAGGCCTGGTTTTTACGGTGGCGCAGCTGTAGAGTTGCTGCCTTACATTGCATAACAGCGGCAGATACCCGGGTTCAATCCCGGCTTCAGGTGCTTGTCTGTACATAGTTTTCTTCCGAGAACTTCAGTTTCCTCCCACACTCCAAAGATGTACAGGTTTGTAGGTTAATTGGGTTGGTGTAAATGTAAACATTTGTGTTGCTGTGCGGGGATCACTGGATGGTGCGGACACGGTGGGCCAGAGGGCCTGTTTCCGTATTGTATCTCTAAACGAAACTAAACTAAAGAGGCACTAGCGTACATGGGGCATCTTGATCGGCATAGGCAAAGCTATTTCCTGCTGTATCACTCCATGATTTTATGAATCACATCTTCAAACTAAGCTTTACCTGGTCTCCGATGCTCAAATATTGAATTGTCTTTCAAGGAGTTTATCTGGTGACATGAGTTGACTTATCTGATCGCATTTTACAATAGACAACAGACAATAGGTGCAGGAGTAGGCCATTCAGCTCTTCGAGCCAGCACCACTATTCAATGTGATCATGGCTGATCATCCACAATCAGTATCCCGTTCCTGCCTTCTCCCCATATCCCCTGACTCTGCTATCTTTTTTTTTTTAATGTCTTTATTAGAAGTAATGTACATTACAATGATATAAGACAAAAATAACATAATACATTTCCTGTACCACTCCTTATTTTATATTTTAAGAAGAAGAAGAATAAGAAGAATAGAGAGAGTTAGATAGGATAGTAAGTGCGTGAGAGAGTCATCTGGAAGAGCCCGCTATCTTTAAGAGCCCTATCTAGCTCTCTCTTGAAAGTATCCAGAGAACCGGCATCCACCGCTCTCTGAAGCAGAGAATTCCAGAGACTCACAACACTCTGTGTGAAAAAAATGTTTCCTCATTTCCGTTCCGTTGGTGCCCTATTTCTCCCGGGTAACGTTTCAAAACATGAGAAGCTGAGGAAGGCTGGACAAATTAGTGATACGCATTTTGAGGTGGGCAAATAGTTCACGTTCACACGTTTCCAGGAGTAAATATGGCCATTCGGCCCATCGAGTCTACTCCGTCATTCAAGCATGGCTGATCTCTGCTCCTAATCCCATACATGTTCAGACACAGTGTGCCCGCATTTGAGGGAGGAGGTTGAGGTGGTGGGCAAGGGAATGTTTGCGGTGTGGACAGAGTGCCTGACAAGCGGGCAAACGTCACCAGGATGAAGCAGAGCTTTGAGGAGATGCTCCAATCCAGGCAACAGGAGAGCATTGCAGCCCACTCCTGATAGGTGCAATTGTTTGTGGTGAGGAGCTGGGGGAGGTGGCAAGTGAGTCACCAACCTAGTCTCGAACCACTGCAAAGTCATTTCCTGAGTAAACGGACATTGACTGTTTGGCTTCTGTTGTGGAATGAGGAAGAGGACAACTCAAACGCAGTGCAGGAACCAAACCGATCCAACGCAGCCGAGACATGGCAGTGGGACAGGGAGAATTCACCCACCAGAAACAGCCCAGATCCAGGGAACAGTCGCTCTGTTGGTTCTTGTCGCTGTTGGTCTCACATCAGGTAAAATCGTTGTTTTACAAAATGCTCTGTCCTTTAGAATTATTTACCAGTGCTTTGAATTATTTGTAAACACAGACCTCTCTGTACTGTGTGGGAGCTGATGATGAAGTGCTCAACACTCATTAGTTCATGTAGAGACTTCCATCAGCGGTTGTTTGTCGTGTTGTGTGCAGCCAAATTGCACACAGCTAGCTCCCTGTAGAAAATGACCCGACAGCTGGCCTTGTTGATCTTGGGTGTTGGGGTAACTCTTGCCCTGGACCAGAGAGTTTGCTCCACTATTCTGGTGCAAACTATCTCCAGGTGAACTTTCTCAGTGACTTGACAGCAGATCAGCTAAATGCTTACCACTTGCATATCTCTTGACTTCCTCCCTCGCTGACTGTTGGTCTGAAGAAGGGTCTCAACCCAAAATGTCACCCATTGCTTCTCTCCAGAGATGCCGCCTGACCCGCTGAGTTACTCCAGCATTTAGTGTCCATCAAAGACACATGGCACTCCCTCCACGCACTGCAATGGGAAATGTTGAATCTAAATCTTAGCACATTCAAAGAAAAAACCTGTGAGAGCCAGCCATTGGGAACAGGTGGGCATCTCAAATGAGGAAGCACCAGAGTGACTGTCCAATTTAGCATTTGGAGAAGTTGAGGTAATCTCTCCTGAGAAAAAACAGTGCTTTACAGACTCTGCTGCTCGAGCTGTTCTCCACACTGTGCTTTCCCCAGCCTCTGAGTTCTCCTTCAAGGCATTTGTCTTGTGGCTTGTGAGCGGACCTGGACTGATTGATCATGTGTCTCCATCCCAGATCCTGAATCTGCAGAGTTTCACATGTGTTAGAGTCATAGTGATACAGTGTAGAAACAGGCTCTTCAGCCAACTTGCCCACACCGGCCAACATGTCTCAGCAACACTAGTCCCACCTGTCCATGTTAGGTCCATGTCCCTACAAACCTGTCCTAATCCATGTACCCGGGGCCGGCCTTAAGCCGTTTGGACCGATTGCTCCCAATTGGGCCCCGCGAGTAAGGGGGCCCCACGCCAGAGTTATCTACTCTCGGCTCAGGTAGATCTACCCCGGTGGAGGGGGGAGAGAGGGGCGGAGATAGAGTAGAGAGGTGGAGGGGGAAGAAAGGGGTAGACGGGGAGGGGAAACGGAGAAGGGGGAGAAGGGGGAGAGGGGGAGGTGCGTCGTTTGCTCACGGCAGCGCTCCCGCCCCTCCAGTCGCCGTGCTTCCCACACAGCCCCAGCTCCACCCCTCTCTCTCCCCGGGAGATGCGGTGAACAATACAGGGAGGGCCGGGCCGGGGGTTGGAGCGACGTTTACAAACATCGGCCTCAGCTCACACCCATCCGCCCGGATCCCGGCCTCAGCTCCCGCCACGGGCCCTCTCCCTCCCTTCTCTCCTTCCCTCCCACACACACATCATGCACAGACAACTAACACACGCAACTAAGTTAGGATGGGGTAGAAGCCCAAAGGTAGGATGGGGCTGAAGCCCAAAAATGTAATGCCTGGATTGGTTTTTCACCAATGGTTATTGGTTTTCCAGGATCTATTTAATTAAATTACTTTTTTTTAAATCATTTCACAGTCACAAAAACATGTGGTATTGTAACTATGTGCTTTTCAGAGGTGATCTACACATTTTGTTTGTTACTTGTAGCCTTACATGTATGCAATTTTATATTAAAATGTAGCTTAGATCAGTTTGGTCCATTGTGTGAAAAAGACACATCATAATTATTCCAGGTGGACGTGGAGTTTGAAACATCAGTGGCAGATCCAGCTTCCTCCACAGGCTGGGAACTTTAGTTCAATGGGGCACAAAGTGCTGGCGTAACTCAGTAGGTCAGGCAGTATCTCATGGTCTTTACTTGAAACGTCACCTATCCATGTTCTCCACAGATGCTGCCTGACCTGCTGAGTCACCACTGACACCACAGGCAGCTGGCTATTCAGCTTTAGTAAAGCACAAAGTGCTGGAGTAAGGCAGCAGGGCAGGCATCTCTGGAGAACATCGATAGGTGACGTTTTGGGTTGAGACCTGAATAAGGGGTAGGCCAGATGAGGAAAAACCTTTTCACCCAGAGTTGTGAATCTGTAGAATTCTTTGCCACAGAGGGCAGTGGAGGCCAATTCACTGGATGTATTCAAGAGAGAGTTAGATATAGTTTCTTAGGGCTAATGGAATCATGGGATAGGGGGAGCAAGCAGAAGAGGGTACTGATTTTGGAATGATCAGCCATGAACAGTCTGACCTTGTCACAAAACATCGCATCACTAGTAAAGAGAGCGCAGCAGCGTTTGCACTTTCTGCGCCGGATGAGAAGAGCTCACCTCCCCATCCCGTCCTCACCATTTCTACAGGGGCACCATAGAGAGCATTTTGACCATTGCTGCATCTGTCTGGTTTGGGGACTGCAAAGCCTCCGACTGGAAGTCCGTGCAGAGAGTGGTGAGGACGGCTGAAAAAATCATCGGGACTTCTCTTCCTTCAATCCGGGACATTGCGCGCAAACGTTGCTTGTCCAAGTCAACAGCATTATAAAAGACCCCACACATCTCCATCATGGACTGTTTCACTCTGCTGCCCTCGGGCAAAAGGTATCGCAGTATAAGGAGTGAACGGCCAGGTTCTGCAACAGCTTCTTCCCCCGAGCCATCAGACTCTTGAATTCCATATAATGTGCAGCCACTATTATCTATTTTATCTTTTTATCTATTTGATCTTTTTATATATTTTATCTTTTGTTATTTTATGTTGCACGGTGAGCCAGATGCAACGAAATTTCATTCCAACTTGAAGTTGTTGGTGTATTTTTGAATGACAATAAAGTCTTTGATTGAAAATCATATTGAATGGCACTGCTGGCTCGAATGGCCGAATTGCCTACTTCTGCGCCTATTTTCTATGGTTATATATTTCTATGAATCGTAACCTATCCACTTTCTCCAGAGATAGTTCCTGACCCATTGAGTTACTCCAGCACTTTGTGTCCTTTTGTGTATTAACCAGCATCTGCAGTTCCTTGTTTCTACTAGTTCAATGGGATGTGGGTTGTAGTGAGATTGAACACTATTGTAGTGAGATTGAAACCCGTCGGTTTCTTCAGAGATGCTGCCTGTCCCGCTGAGTTACTCCAGCTCTTTGTGTCTATCTTTGGTGTAAACCAGCACCTGCAGTTCCTTGCTGCACATGATCTTTGCGAAACCATGAAGCTGTCTGAACAGCACAAATTACATGTTTTTTATTGTTAACCAACCAACCAACCCAGCCAGACCCCAGTCTACAAAGAATGGACCCGGCATCCTCTCCTTCCATTCACCACTTCACACCTACTTAAGGCAAGACTCCAGTATGAAAATACTGTCACTTCACACCCACTCACAAAGACTGGGCCCTTCTACGCCCACCCCCCTCCAATCACCACTTCACACCAAATCACCCATACCCTCTGTGCTGCAAAACATCACTTATCAAATATCACAATAAAAATAGAGGAGGAGGAGAGGCATTTCAGAGGACAAAAAAGCCGGAAATCTCCAGGACTTGACAATGTTTCCCCCTTGACTCTTAAGCTCTGTGCCAAACAGCTGGCACCGGTCTACACAGACATTTTAAACCAGTCCCTGCAAACATGTACTGTCCCTGCCTGCTTCAAAGTCTCCACTATTGTCACTGCACCCAAAAAGGCAAGGATTACTTGTCTTAATGACTACAGGCCTGTCACACTGACCTCTGTAGTCATGAAGACACTCAAAAGGCATGTGCTGGCCAAGCTGAAAAATATCACAAACCCCTGCTGGACCCTCTGCAGTTTGCATATCGGGCCAATAGATCTGTGGATGATGCAGTCAACCTGGGCCTGCACTTCATCCTAGACCACCAGGGGACCTATGCGAGGATCCTGTTTATTGATTTTAGCTCTGCATTCAACACCATTGTGCCAGAGCTACTACACTCCAAACTTTCCAAGTTGACTGTGCCTGAACCCCTCTGTCGGTGGATCACCAGCTTCCTGACAGACAGGAAGCAGCATGTGAGGCTGGGAAAGCACCTCGAACCCGCAAACGCTCAGCATAGAGGCACCGCAAGGCTGCGTACTCTCCCCTCTCCTCTACTCTCTCTCTGCACCAATGACTGCACCTCTACAGACTCCTCTGCCAAACTTCCCAAGTTTGCGGACGATACAACCCTGATTGGACTGATCCAGGATGGGGAGGAATCTGCTTACAGACAGGAAGTGTCACAGCTGGCATCCTGGTGCCGTAGCAACAACCTAGAGCTCAATGCTCTTAAGACAGTGGAATTGATTGTAGACTTTAGGAGAGCTCCCCCTCCCCTCACCCCACTCACCATCAACAACACCACAGTCACATCTGTGGAGTCGTTTAAGTTCCTGGGAAATATCACCTCCAAGGACCTTAAGTGTGGGGCGACCATCAACTCCACAGTCAAAAAGGCACAACAGAGGATGTACTTCCTGCGGCAGCTGAGGAAGCACAATCTGCCACAGGCAATGATGGTCCAATTCTACACGGCCATCGTAGAGTCTGTTCTCACCTTCTCCATCATGGTCTGGTTTGGCTCAGCCACCAAGCACGACACCTGGAGGCTGCAACGAATCGTCCCGATCAGCTGAGAAGGTTATTGGCTGCAACCTTCCCTACATTGATGAACTGTACACTGCAAGGGCCAGGAAGCGAGCAGGCAAGATCATCTCTGACCCCTCTCACCCTGGCCACAAACTCTTTGAATCACTTCCCTCAGGAAGGCGACTCCAGGCTGTCAAAACTGCCACATAAAAACTGTATTTATCCACGAGTAGTTGCTCTACTCAACAGCCAAAAATCTGTAGCCTCCCTTTGATCTGATATTTTGTTGGTTCACATGCTTGATCAATGGTGTTTTGTCATTAATGTTTTTATTATTATTAATGTTTAGCATTTTTCTGAGTGATTCGTAACTGTCACTGTATGTCATGTTGTTACGTGTGGGCGGAGCACCAAGGCAAATTCCTTGTATGTGAATACTTGGCCAATAAACTTACTTACTTACTTACTTAAACCTCAGCTTGTGTTGCTGCAGTGTGAGTGATCTTTCATCATTAATGTGCCCACAGGGTCAAGGGGAGTAACTGAACCCGAGGAGGTGAGGGGAGAGTTGGGGCAGTCGGTCACTGTGGAATTTCAGTATGATTCGAAATATAGAGATTACAACAAGCTGTGGAGTAAAGGTGATGATTACCAGTCATCTTCTACCGTGGTTTCTACTGATGACCCACGACAAGGGAGAACATCGATAACTGATGACAAAACACAACAGATAAATTTCAGTAACCATCAACAACCTGGAGAAGAGTGATGAAGGACACTACTGGTGTGTGATAGCAAAGGGAAAACATTCACACAATGAATCGACCTCCATCTCATTGAAGGTTTCTGAAGGTACGTTGACGATCTCTCCTCCTCACGCTCCCAGATGTGAAAATTCCAGCCAGGGAATTTCGGCCTCAGTCCTGATGGTGACTTGGTGCCACATCCCCGGGGGTCGAGGTGGACGGGGGGGGGGGGGTGGTGGTGGTGGTGGTGCATACATCATTTACTGGGCCCACTGTCCCAGGAGCAGTATAGGGGGGGGATGTCAGACACCAGCCCCACGGAAGATCCCAGCTACCGCGGTTCTGCTGCTGAGGCTCATTTCCCGAAAGACGATCGCTCCGGGACCAGAACCTCCAGAACCAGGTGGGGGAAAACCAGCCCCTCACCCACCAGGGTGGAGAAAGGGGGTCAAGGGGGAAGGGGAGGGCGCAGGTTAGTAGAAGATAGTTAAAATTAGAGAATTCAACGTTCAAAAACCGTTGGGTTGTAAACTACCTGAGCGTAATATGAGGTGCGGTTTCCTCCAACCTGCATGTGGCCTCACTCTGGCAATGGAGGAGGCCCAGGACAGAAGGTCAGTGTGGGAATGGGAAGGGATGTTGACAGGGTTGGCAACCAGGAGATCAAGAATGGTCCCGACCCGAAAAGGCCACCTACCCTTTTACTCCAGAGATGCTGCCTGATCTGCCATCAGTCCTGAAGAAGGGTCTTGACCCGAAACGTCGCCTATTTCCTTCACTCCATAGATGCTTCCGCCCTCACCAGCTGAGTTTCTCCAGCATTTTTGGCTACCTGCCGAGTTACTCCAGCACTTTGTGTCAATCTTTGGTGTAAACCAGCACCTGCAGTTCCTTGCTACACATGATCTATGCAAAACCATGAACCTGTCTGAACAGCACAAATGACATGTTTTTTATTGTTAAACCTCAGCTTGTGTTGCTGCAGTGTGAGTGATCTTTCATCATTCATGTGCCAACAGGGTCAGGGGGAATAACTGGACCCAAGGATGGTGACGAGAGAGTTGGGGCAGTCGGTCACTGTGGAATGTCGGTATGGTCAGGAATACAGTGACAACAGGAAGCTATGGAGTAAAGGTTATTATTACCGGTTATCTAAGACCGTGGTTTCTACTGATGACCCACGACAAGGGAGAACATCGATGACTGATAACAAAACACAACGGATACTTTCAGTAACCATCGACAACCTGGAGAAGAGTGATGAAGGACGCTACTGGTGTGTGATAGTAAAAAAGGAAATCTTTTTCAAGCAATGAAAGGACCTCCATCTCATTGAAGGTTTCTGAAGGTACGTTGACGATCTCTCCTCACTCTCCCAGGTGAACATTTCCAGCCTGGGAATTCCCGGCCTCAGTCCTGACGGTGACTCGGTGCCACATCGCCAGGGGTCGGGGTGAAGGGGGGGGAGCACATTTACAGGGGTCCATGAGCCCACTGTCCAAGGAGCAGTGTGTGTGTATGTGTGTGTGAGGGGGGGGGGGGGACGGGGACGGGGAGGGGGGGACCTCGTGAACGGGGACCGGGCGGTTCTGCTGCTGGCGGCTCATTTCCCCAAAGACGATTGCTCCAGAACCAGAAACTCTGCCGTCCCCTCACTGGGGCAGGAGGGGTGGAACCGCCCCCTCACCCTCTCCCCCTGCCCGTCACTGTCACACCCACACACACACATCATCTGAAGAAGGGTCCGAACCCTATACATCGTCCGTTCATTCCTTCCACAGATGCTGCCGGACCTGCTGAGTTACTCCAGCACTTTGTGTTTTGCTCAAGATTCCAGCACCTGCAATTCCTTGTGTCTCACAAACTTTGGTGATTCATGAGCTCAGTTTATTGTTGTCGTCTGTTCCGACGTACAGGGAAAAGCTTTTACCGTGTTTCCAATGAGGGCCAAGTCACTGGGTATTTTTAGGATTCACAGGTTCTCGATTAGTATGGGTGTCAAGCGATATGGGGAGAAGGGAAGAAAATGGGGTTGAGAGGGAGAGATAGATCAGCCATGATTTGAATGGCGGAGTAGACAAAATGGGCCAAATGAAACCTCATTCCTCCCCTAACACATGAACTTCATTGCAAGAGGATTTCAGTACAGGAGTGGAGAGGTTCTTCTGCAGTTGTATTGGGGTCTGGTAAAGACCACATCTGGAGTGTTGTGTCCAGTTTTGGACTCCTAATTTGTGGAAGAACATCCTTGTGATTGAGGCAATGCAGCGTAGGTTCACGAGATTGATCCATGGGATGGCGGGACTGTCACACGAGGAAAGATTGAAAAAGACTAGGCTCTAAACTGGAGTTTTAGGAGGATGAGTGGAGATCTTATAGAAACATATAAAATTATAAAAGGACTGGACAAGCTCGATGAAGGAAAAATGTTCCCAATGTTGGGCGAGTCCAGAACCAGGGGGCACAGTCTTAGAATAAAGGGGAGGCCATTTAAGACTGAGGTGAGAAAAAACTTTTTCACCCAGAGAGTTGTGAATTTGTGGAATTCCCTGCCACAGAGGGCAGTGGAGTCCAAATGACTGGATGGATTTAAGGAGAGTTAGATGGAGCTCTCGGGGCTAGTGGAATCAAGGGATATGGGGAGAAGGCAGGCATAGGTTATTGATTGGGGACGTTCAGCCCCTGATCACAATGAATGGCGATGCTGGCTCAAAGGGCCGAAAGGCCTCCTCCTGCACCTATTTTCTATGTTTCTTTAACTTATGAACGAAGAATCCTCATGAGATGACTGATATGTCATCTTCCGAACTTTTTGTATTATTATAGGGCAGTGCATATTAAGAATAATTTACTGCTTGGACAGTTCTACCCAACAGACAGAATGAATAAGAATGGAGAAAGAGGACTGTTCTCCTTGTAATATAGGAGCGATCCTCTTCTCCCCGATAAAACTGAACAACACAATATATAAGAATAACCTAATTATACATGAGACAATAAGAATTTGGAAACAAATAAAATTATCCTTAAAATTAAGAAACCTATCTTTGTTAATGCCAATAGTGAATAACCCTTCATTTAAACCATCTCTTATTGATAAAACATATAATCAATGGGAAAGAATGGGAATTAAAAGGATCGGTGATATGTCTGAAATGGGAAATCTGTTATCATTCCAACAATTCCAATTAAAATTTTAACTGAAAAATAACCAATATTTTAAATATCTTCAGATCTGCGACTTCATGAAGAAATACATACAAAGATATCAAAACATAACTTTAGATCCACTGGAAGAAGCAATGAACATTAAGGCTGACTCACAGAAATTAATATCATATTTATATGATAGTATTTTAAAAATATTTTAAACCATCGACAGAGGCACTTAGAGAAGAGTGGGAATGAGAATTAATGATAAAAATTACGAAGGAAACATGGGAAACGTATTTGATATATACATAAATGTTTTTGATTAATGTAAGATAAAATTGAATAAAAATTTTACATAGATTATATTACTCAAAAACTAGATTGAATAAATTCTATCCAAAACTTCCCCCATTTGTGATAAATGTCTATCCCAAAATTCAACGATAACACACTCTTTTGTCTCCTGCATAAAACGTTATAAATTCTGGAGTGATATTTTTGAAATATTTACAAAATTATTTAAGATAAAAATGGAACCTAATACTTAAATGATTGTATTTGGAGTAATGGCAGATGGGAATAAATTGAACTTCATCTCAAATTTTATTTTATTTTGTTTTAATTTTTTTTTTTTTAATTTTTTTATTATAGAAACAAAGTAATTACAAAATACACTCTTATACAACGATAAAAAACTATATAATATTAATGATAAATTGATACTGTTTATATTATTTATAATATTATCAATAATACATATCAAGGTTAATTATTTTTGTATAATTGGGAGTGTGTATAGTATCTTCCTAGTATTAGCATTATACTCATATTACTACTCATAATAATCCATATTTTCCTCTGATTTCAAAATACAAGTCCCCCATGTTATAATTGTATAATACACAATATTAACCGAACTTCTATAATATTCATTATATTTTCATAATAATAAGAGTGTTTGTATTATTATTGACCTTTTATATTTTCTAAATTATTATATAGTTGAAACTACACAATTTTTATGTAATTAAAAAAATACAGGACATCAATAATATTTTCATACAAGTAATGATATCTATATTCGCATTAATATTAAAAAATTTAATATAATGTGTTTTTCTATACTTTTTTTTAATTAAGGATAGAAAAAATAAAGAATAGAAAATAGAAAAGCGAGTGTTGAAAAGTTTGATGGAGATTGGAATATTATTCATTAATTCGTCCTTGGAGATATATTCATGATTTTTTATTATATATGTTTCTTCATCCATTCAGATATTCAGGCCTCAGTCAAGGTCTTCGCGCCGAACCGTTATGACCCTGTAAAATATTTAATATATGGAGACCAAATCTCTCTGAAGAGATCTATCCTATCCATAAGGACAAGCCTCAATCTCTCCAAATGAAGTGTCCTCAGACATTTCTGTATTCCACATTTTAATTGTTGGGGATGCAGGGCCTTTCCAAAATTTTAGTATTAATTTTTTCCCAATTATTAGACAATAGTCGATTAAAAATTCTTTGGTTTCATTGTAATTAGTTGGTCCGTTTCAAGTATTCCAAGTATTATTAACTTTGGATCAGAAATCATTGTAATTATTATTAACATTCGAAATTATCTTAAATATTTCGTTCCAATATTCTACAATCTTTATACAATTAGTGAATGAATGTGACAAATTTGCTTCTGAGATTTGACATTTTATCACATATAGGCGATAATTTTGGAAATATTATTATGTAATTTAGATTTGGAATAATGTAGTCTATGTAGAATTTTAAACTGTATAAGAACCATGTTTAGCATTTAACGAACAATGATGTATGTGTTGTAAGCTTTTCGTCCCATATTTCTGAGCTTATTATTTGACCTAATTCCATTTTCCCAAATATGTCTATGTGTTTCCCGTTGATGGGATATCTACTTTCCAATAAAATATTATAATAAATGATATCATAAAATTTTTTTTTCTGTATTTGGATGTTTATTCAAGCATTCATCTAAAATGTCAGTCTTTCTATTTCTAAGTTCTTGTGTATTTGCAGAGATATAGTTTCTGATTTGTAAATATCTAAAAATATTCATTTATTTTGTAGTCCATAAGTTTGTTGTAACTCTTGAAATGAAAAGAAAAGAGCTTTCCTTATAAAGATCCCCTATGTTTTAAAATTCCTTTATTTTTCCATTGTAATATCCATCGTTGAAGGTTTAAACGTAAAATTATTGGCAATGGTAAGACCTAACGGTTATAGATTTTAATTTTAATGTTTTCTTTATTTGTTTTCCCAAATGCGGATTCCGTTTTCTATTATCGGGTTTTTTTCACTATTAAATTTTTCTTAGTCACGTTTGTTTGTATTAGCAAATATTTTAGAACTAATTTCAAATAGGAGAACAATTCTTCTTTTTCCATTTTTAACCAGTTTGGTTTGTTATCTATTTCTTCTAGCCAAAATTCATGTTTTTGATATTAACTGCCCAGTAATAAAACATAAAATTTGGTAATTGCTAATCCCCCATTTATTTTAGCTTTACATAAGTGTTTTTTTTTTTTTATTTATTCTGTGGTTCTTATAATCCCAAATAAGTTAGTAACTAGGGAGTCTAATTTTAAAAAAAAAAATCTTTAGGGAGAGATATATCGGTATTAATTGAAATAAATATAATAATTGTGGGAGAAAAATCATTTTTATCGCGTTGATTTTACCTAACATTGAAATAGGTAAACTTTTCCAGTATAAAATATTCTTATTTAATTTGTTCAGTAATAACGGGAAGTTAGATTTAAATAAAGAATCAAATCTTTTTGTAACGAAATTGCCAAGATATTTAATATTTTCATTTGTTATCTTGAAAGGAAATTGTTGTAATATCTGTAAATTATTCATCGTTATTGGCATAAGTTCACTTTTATTCCAATTGATACTGTATCCTGAGATTAATCCAAATTCCGTTATTAGTTTTAACAAATTTCGGATACTTATTTCCGGTTCAGTGATATAATAGTAATACATCGTCCGCATATAAGGAGATTTTATTCTTAGTATCTTTAGTATCATATCCATGTATTTCTGGATGTAATCTCACCCTTTGGGCGAGAGGGTTCTATTGCTAGCGCGAACAATAAAGGTGATAGAGGACAGCCTTGTCTACAACCTCGAGATAAACTAAATTTAGTAGATAACATACGGTTTGTTTTATTTCTAGCTGTTGGGTTTGCATATAACAATTTAATCCAAGTAGTAAAACTTCTCACCGAGCTTGAAAGCTTCCATCACCGAAAAATAGATAAGGCCATTCCACTTGGTCAAAAGCTTTTTCTGCATCCAGCGAGATAACTACTAAATCTTTTTTATCACTTCTTTTCGAATATATAATATTAAATAACCGTCTTAGATTATATGAGGAATATCTTTTAGATATAAAATCCTGTTTGATCGGGATGAATTAATTCATTGACAACTGTACTTAATCTTTGTGCTAATATTTTTGTTAGAATCTTTTGATCCGTATTTAATAGAGCTATTGCTCTATATGATCCTGGTTCATCCAAGTCTTTATTTATTTTAGGTATAAGTGTGTTATAATAGACCTCGTTCAGCGTATCTGGTAATTTTCTGTTGTGTATATATCTGTTCATATAATGATTTCAAATATGGGACCATATGATCATGAAAAATTTTATAAATTTCCGAGCCTATACCATCCGGTCCCGGTGTTTTACCATTTTTTAATGATCTAATAGATTCTTGGATTTCTTTTATTGAAATATCAGCATTTAATAGTTCTTTATTTTGTAAATCCAAACCTTTTAAGTTACATATTTTTTAAAAAGGCATCTATTTCTGTTTTATTTACTGTCGCTTTAACAGTATATAGATTTTTATAATATTGCATAAAATCTTTCATTAATATCTTTAGGTTGTATTAATAAATCACCATTTTGTGATTTAATCCTATGTATAATTTTTTCAGCTTCAATTTCCTTAATTGTCGAGCTAATAATTTTTTGGGGTTTGTTCTCCAAATTCAAAACTGTAATTGTTTAGTATGTTGATAAAATTTTAAAACTTGATCAGTATATATTTTATTTAATTTATATTTCAATGCTACAATTTTATTATGTATTATTTATATCTGGTTTTGTTGCATTCTGTTATTCTAATTGTTTAATCTCCCTTTCCAAGTCCTGTTTGTTCCTTCCGAATCTTTTTTATTATGGAATGCTTGTGAAGAAATCATAATTCCTCGAAGATATGCTTTAAATGTTTCCCATAATAAAAGAGCGAGATATTTCTGGTTGATCATTTATTTCAAAAAAAAATCTTAATTTGAGTTATAATATATTCCTGAGTGGGTTTTATTTTTTAAAATTTGTGGATTAAGTTTCCATTGTCCACAATTTTCTCTGTTTTTTTACCATTTATTTTAATTTTAAAATGTTAATGGTGCATGATCTGAGATTTATAATATTATGATATTTGGGTTCGTAAGTAAGTGAGATAAGCTTTGCATCTACCAGAAAATAATCTATTCTTAAGTAAGTTTTATGTACTGGTGAGTAAAAAGAGTATTCTCGACCAGTAGGGTTTTCTATTCTCCAAACATCTTTAATATTAGTCGTTTGAAAATATGCATTTAATAAATCACTAGAATGTGATTTAGTTTTTCTTTGTTTTGATGATCTGTCTAGGTAAGGGTCTAATGTACAATTAAAATCTCCTCCAATTATCAAATTATAATGTGTTTAATTCCGGAATATTGTTAAGTACTTTCTTAAAAAACAAAGGGCTATCAAAATTTGGTCCATATATATTAACGAAAATCATTTTTCTGTGTTTATTTCTCCTATCACAATAATGTATCTACCATCTTTTATCAGATATAGTTGATGTATGTTTAAATAAAGTACCTTTACGAAATAATATTGCTACACCTCTTGATTTATGCGTAAAAGAAGAATGATATATTTTGTCTATCCAATTTAGGCTTTCAACCTGTTTTCAGCGTCTTTTTTTAAGTGGGTTTCTTGAATATAAATTACATCAGCTTTAATTGCCTTTAAATGTGTCAATATTTTTCCTCTCTTTATTGGTTCATTAATACCTTTAACGTTCCAACTGCAAAATGTTAATCCCTCATTCCCCGTATTTCTTTTTAAGTCTTGCATTTTAAGTTTGTGGGAATCTGCAATAGAGTCTAAGGGTCAGCGCAGTAGACCTAACCTTACACCCGAACACCGAATAGATGAATTTTAAATCTCTTTTATATACCTCACGAATATATCTCCATTGGTCCAATGTGTAACTCCATTCAAACTGAAAAATACATAGATATAAAAAGGATAGTAAAAGAATAGTTTTAAAGAAATTAATAAGTTTGTGTAAAAGAAGGAAAAAACTACAAATAAAGTATTTGTAGTTTGTGTTAGCCATATTAACTTGGCTATCCATCTAAGGACTTCCGGCATTGTTGTTATTAACTTTGGCCAGCTCCTAGATTTGAGGGAATTATTATTCCATCAATATATTTTAACTGGGGTGTAATATTAAAGGAATGAAAAAAGTGGTGGTAATCGTCATATAAAGGGTATCTATATCTAAAATTAAATCTTAGAAATCTAAGCAGTATAATCATAAAAGAATATAATTTAAAGTACAAAATAAAAATTATTATTAGAAAAAAAGGATCTCCAAATGAGATCCATAGCTAAATTTAACTCCATTCATTAACGAGACATTAGTTATTAATTATTAGTGATATTAATTAGCAAAAGTGAGCAATCTTGATTAATAATAATCATAGTGATAATAAAACCGCGTTTGTGATTTTAATATGTGTGTTATTTGTTTATATTAGTTATATGTTAAGACTAATTGTCAGTATCCAGAAAACGTCTTCCAATCCAGTTTTTTCCTCTTCATTCCGTACGGCATTGTCCATTACTTCTAGTCCCATATTATCATATGAAATTCTCACGAATGTTTGAGTGTCCGTTATTGGGTCTCTAAAAGTAGAAAAAGGTCAGTATGTTTTGCTTGTAGATACTTTTCAAGACTCGAGCTGCTTTGCGAAATCCAAGGCTGCTGGTAGTGTTGAGACTCCATGTTGGGTCTCTAAAAATAGTAAAAAGTCAGTATGTTTTGCTTTGTAAATACTTTTTCAAGGCTTGAACTGCTTTGCGAAATCCAAGGCTGCTTCTGGGGTTTTTAAAGAAATGCTCCACTGTGTTAAAAGTAACTCTTAGAATGGCTGGGTAATTCAAACCGTATCTCAGATTTTCTACACCCCTCATTAGGCTTTTGGCTTCATTAAAAGCCTTCCCGTTTTCTAGCAACCTCTGGAGGGTAATCTCGATAGATACTGATCCTTTGTCCTTCAAATGTCAAATTCTTATTTCTCGCAGCTTTCCGCATAATCTCCTCCAGAACAAAAATCATATTGTAGCTTTATGATCATTTGTCTTGGGGGGGCATTTATACTGGTCTGACGTCTGCCGACTCTATGTGCACCAGCTAATAAAGGCATTTTCATCCAGAGATAAAACATTTTGGAGTAGTTTAGCAGTGAATTCTCGAAGATCTTCGTGTTTCTCGCGACCTTCAGGAATCCCTTGCGATCCTCAAGTTCTGTCTTCTCTGATAGCCTTCTAGCTGAGTACATTTCTCTGTTGTTTTAGTCGGCAAAGTCATTAGACGTTCATGTTCTGTTATCAGCTTTGCTGTAGACTCAGTACTTGCCTCCGCTATCTGTTCAAAGTTCTTCATGCCATCTGCCTGTTGTTCCAGCACATTCTCAATAGGATTAATCTTATTTTGAAAGTCTTTTTTAACCTTTTCAAGTTTTTTCTCCATCTTACTTTCCATATCCTTAAGCATTTCAATAAGTTCTTTCTTCAAATCTTCCGATACTTTCTTGACCTTTTTTTCAATTTTTAACATTGTTTCTTTTTGAAATTCATTCAGTTGATTTTTCATCTGATCCATCTGATTGTTTATTTGACATATTTCTTCCTTTAATTCTTCCTTTATACCTTTCATTTCTTCCTTTAATTCTAGCTTTAAAATAGCCATCTGTTGAGATATAAAAGTTTTCAAATCCTCACCTTCCGCTTTTGTGCCTGGTTTCTTGGAAACATCTTCCATGGAGCTAGTCCTACTCGAATCCGAGGCTTCACCTCGGTTTTCTGTCGGGTTGAACGAGTTTTACTCTTGTCGGTAGGGCTCCGTGGCGTCGACATAGTTAGTCGCGCGGCTGATGACGTCACTCGGCACAGTCGGTATAGAAACGGAAGGCAGTGTGTAGCAGACAGCCGGTAAGTCTTTTAAAACCCCTTTTTTTCCGATTTTTTACGGAGCTGGCTGGGCGCTATCCTCTAGGGCTCCATAGCGCCACCGGATTTTATTTTTTAATTATCGGTTAATAACGGCAAAAAACCGTATACTTAACTTTTGGAAAAATACAGCTGTACTAATGCTTAAAATGTGGATTTCAAACATGTTGGACACTGCACATCTTGAGGAAATGCGATTCCTCCTAATAGATAAATCAGACCAATTTTTAACGAGTTGGTCTCCATTTGTCGATTTTTTGGAAGCATATGGTCCAACAAAATGGTAGAAGCTAACTGTTTTAGGATTGGGAGAGGGATGCTCACGAATATAGATAACGATCTCCTTAATCTCTTACTTTCTACTCTTTCTCTTTCTTTTTTCTTTTTCTTTCTCAACTTTCTTCTTTCACACTTTTTTCTTTCTCACACACTATATATCACATGTTTCTATCTTTTATTATCTTTTCTCTCTTTTTCTTTTTCATTATTAAAAAGAATAATAATAAGAAGCTGTACATAAAATGTAACGTCAATATATATTAGGCACCTTGGTGCCATATTCCTGTACTTACTTTTAATAAAATAAAATTTAAAAGAAAATAAAATTTAAAAAAAAACTACAAAAATGCGATGACTGATATGGACTTTACACTGAGCCGCACAAACTGCACAAGATGAAATACTCAACGGGTTGGGCAGCATCTGTGGAGAGAGAACGAGAGTTAATGTTTCATGTAGATACCTCCAACCAAATTGTATTATTTCCAATTCAGTCCACTTAATTAAAATAGTCCATGAATCCACCCGCTCCCAAGTTCTTCTCCAACGTAGAAGACATGGGCCTAACTCTAGCAGCAGGAAGATAACACAGCCTGTGGGACTCTGAAGGGCATGAAAGAAGTCTCTGAATGCTTGCGACCATCCGGTGGCATCTTAATGGGTGAGCCTCCTGTCTAGATCAAGAGGCTTGGTCCATCTATGGTGGCCTCAGAAGGATCTTTGCCCAAATATGTGTAGTGGGATTCAAACAAAGAATCTCCCCCCCACACCACTAAAACTGGCACAGGAACGTGCTTTCAGACATTTAATGTTCAAAAACTTAATTTTCTTTATCTCCACAAGGGTCTCAAACACAACGCCCAGACATGGTCACCACCACCTCTTACAACAATAAGCACAAGGGCTTCCACCACAACTACTCTCACCACCCTGACCTCAAGATGCACCAATCACCAAGAAAGCAAGTTCCGTTGAGTCTCTTGATTCAACACCTCCCAAACAGGTTAGTAACTCGAAGAGCCAACTCAGCCTCACCTGGAAGAACAAAATTAGTTAAGTTCAATTCAGCTCAATTTAAAGATACAGTGTGGAAATGGACCCTTTGGCCCACTGAGTCCACTCTGAGCAGCGATCTCCCCATACACCAGTTCTGATCTACACACGAGGGACAATGTACAGAAGCCAATTAGCCTACCAACACGAACGTCTTTAGAATGTGGGAGGAAACTGGAGAAACTGGAAAAATCTCTTGCAATCACAGGGAGAACGTACAAACTCTGTACAGACAGCACCGGTAGTCAGGATCGAACCCGGGTCTCCTGCGCTGTGAGGCAGCAACTCTACCACTGCGCCACCGTGCCAACCCTAAATGGTCAGCATGGTCTCAATGGGCCAAAGGGCCTGTTGTCATATGGGCCAATGTCATATCTCTAAACTGTAAACTACCTTATAGTTCCTTACATACCAATAGAATTATTCATAATGTTCTAGAATTTAACCTGCACTGCATTCAAGTCTAGTCCCACAATTTTACTTTCCGGATCGAAACACATGGTTCGTTACTGTGGAGGGAATCAGTCCTATTACCATGAGCTCGTCATTGTTTTTCCTTGTATTTTGCAGGGAGGCAGATATATTTTCATGGCAGGTTGTTCTTCCGATTGCCTTGACAATTGTCTTCCTTCTGTTCATCGCTGCCATTATCCTATGTGTAAAAACAAGGCAGAAAAAGAAAACTGGTAAGTTGCGTTGAATGTACGTAAATATCAAGGGGCACTCTTGTTGATTAACGTAGATTTGGCACTTCTCTCTGTGGTGCCTTTCACAAACTCAGACCATTCACCTAGCGTATAACAGCAGGGAAAGACACCAAGTGCTGGAGTAACTCAGCGGGTCAGGCAGCATCAGGGCGGCACAGTGGCAAAGTGGGAGAGTTGCTGCCTTACAACGCCAGAAACCCGGGTTCGATCCTGACTATGGGTGCTGTCTGTATGGAGTTTGTACGTTTTCCCTGTGAACGTGTGGGTTTACACCAGAGAGACAGGTCCTTTGGCCCAACTCGTCCTTACTGACGCCCAAGGTGCTTCCCTACGCTAGTCCCACTTACCTCTGCTTGTCCCACATCACTCTTAAAGCTTTCTTCTCCATGTATCTCTCCAAATGTCTTTTAAACGCTGGAATTGGACTTGCCTTTACCACTTTCTCTGTTGGTTTGATCCGTGTGATGAGAGTGGTCAAATCTGGGGTGAATTGACAGGAAGATGGGGCGAATAAAATGGGATTGTGGAGATGAATGGAAATGGCTGCTTGATGGGCCAGCATGAGCTTTAAGGGCCAAAGGGCCTGCTTCCATACTGATGGTTCTGTGAAAACCATCTGGTTGGAAGCTGCAATAATATGCAGAAGTGCGTCAGTCTTATCTAGATTGAACAAGAATGTTTTTATCTGCAAATGGTACAGAGGAAGTGATGGCCACAGGAAGCCAGGAGACGATGATTCAGAAGCAGAAGGAGACAAACATATTTCCCAGCAGGTTCAGACATCGACGTCCTGTTATTTAGCTTAGTGATGACACGTCAAACCCACTGAATCTCCATGCAGTGAAATTATCCGGAAATTGTAAAGCGGTTTTGAAGTAGAACCTTTGGAAATGTCCAGGAGCGGTGGATGTAAGATCTGCAGGAGGAGGCAGGAGAGATGACTGGTGACAACTTTACTGAATTCATCAAGTCATAGAACTATACAGCACTGGCCATGCACTGAAGTTTAAATGTGTTCTGCTCCTTCTCTGTTCACAATCTAATGCGTCACACCAGAAGCAAAGTTCAGCTCATTTGTAAATGACTAAATTAGTATTTGGTTTAGTTTAAAAAAGAACTGCCGGATAGTCGGTAGCCCCAAGTCGGCCGACCTGAGGGTCGGAGACAATTCCCTGCTACTTTTCCTCGATGCAATAGATTATATTAGACAGACACATCTTCTCTCCAGAGATGTTGCTTGTCCCGCTGAGTTACTCCAGCATTTTGTGTCTACCTTCGGTGCAAACCAGCATCTACAGTTCCTTCCTACACAGATTATATTAGAGTTGCGGGAAGTAACTTCATGAAAACATGTTTGTCCTGCATCCAATCCTCCTCCGCAAAGAGTGAACCATACAACTGTGCCTTACAGCGCCAGAGACCAGGGTTCGATCCTGACTATGGGTCCGGTCTTTATGGAGTTTGTATGTTCTCCCCATGACCGCATGTATTTTCTCTGAGAACTTTGGTATCCTCCCACACTCCAAAGACGTACAGGTTTGCAGATTAATTGGCTTGGTATAAATGTAAATTGTATACAGGCCACCAAACAGCAGTAGGGAGGTTGGGGATAGCTTCATGCAGGAAACTAGGGATGCATGTAGCAAAGGTACAGCGGTTATCATGGGTGACTTTTTGGTAACAACACTGAGAAGGAGGATTTCCTGGAATGTATACGGGATGGGTTTTTAAACCAATATGTAGAGGAACCGACTAGAGGGCAGGCCATCCTAGACTGGGTATTGTGTAATGAGGAAGGTTTAGTTAGCGACTTTGTTGTGCAAGGCCCCTTGGGCAACAGCGACCATAATATAGTGGAATCCTGCATTAGGATGGCAGGTGACACGGTTAATTCAGAGACTAAGGTCCTGAACTTGATTAAAGGAGACTTGGCTAGGATAGACTGGCAAACTATACTTAAAGGGTTCACAGTGGAGATGCAATGGCAAAGGTTTAAAGACCGCAAGGATGAACTCCAGAAATTGTTCATCTCTGTCTAGCGAACAAATAAAACTGGGAAGGCGGCTCAAACGTGACTGACGAGGGAAGTCAAGGATAGTGTTAAACCCAAGGAAGAGGCATTTAAATTGGCCAGAAGAAGTGGCAAACCAGAGGACTGGGAGAAATTTAGAACTCAACAGAGGAGGACAAAGGGGTTGATTAAGAGGGGGGACGGAAAGAGCAAGAATGAAAGCTTGGAGAATATAAAAACTGACTGTAAAAGCTTATTTCGTTATGTAAGAAGGAAAAGATTAGTGAAGACTTATGTAGGTCCCTTACAGTCAGAGACAGGTGGATTTATAATGGGAAACAAGGAATGACAGAACAGTTAAACGAGTACTTTGGTTCTGTTCACTAAGGAATACACAAACAATCTCCCGGAAATACTGGGGACCGAGGATCTAGTGGGAGGGAGGAACTGAAGGGAATCCACACTAGCCAGAAAATGGTGTTAGGTAAACTGTTGGGACTGAAGACAGATAATTCCCCGGAGCCTGATGGTCTGCATCCCAGAGTACTCAAGGAGGTGGCCCTAGAAATCGTGAAGTAAAAATTCACAGCGACCATAATGAGGCCGCGACTAGTTCCCAGAATGCGGGAACTCCTCACGACCATGAAGGCGACTCCCCGGTAACCACCCGCGAACATGTGGCGACTGCATAGTCTCCTGCAGTCGCCTAAATAGTCTCCTAAGTGGGACAGGCACATAAGTTTCATGAAAGTGCATCAAGTGTGACATCAATGGATAAAATGCAACATTATCCTTTGTGTGTTTGACTTCAATGAAGTCCATATGAGAATTAATTATCATTATATTTTTCAGGCTCAAATGGCCAGATAAGTCAGGAAAATCCAGCCGAAAGTTTCACGGTAAGGCAATGCCACAGCATGTTGTAGCCCCAGGGAAATAAAACAACCTTACTGGGATTCATCCCTGAAGGGTCACACATCACATGACATATCGATCACTTGACCGCTTATAACATGGCACCTAAATGATCGAGTGCCCATCCTTGGCCTTCTCCACTGCCTTGGTGAGGCCAGGCACAAACTAAAAGCACAACATCTGGGTTCGATTCTGACCACAGGTGCTGTCTGTGTGGAGTTTGCAGGTTCTTCCTGTGACCACCTGGGTTTCGTCTGGATGCTCCCACATCCCAAAGACGGGCGGGTTTGTAAGTGAATTGCCCTCCATAAATTTCCCCCAGTGTGTAGGGAGTGGATGAGAAAGTGGGATAACATAGATCTAAGGTGGACAGGTGATCGATGGTCGCTGTGAGGCAGTAGGTCTACCAGCTGCACCACTGAGCCCATCCTTTCACTTCCTTTGTTGCCATTAATGGTCTCGACTGAGTTCACTCCTGTTGTCAGTGGGCGGCACAGTGGCGCAGCGGTAGAGCTACTGCCTCACAGCGCCAGAGACCCGAGTTCCATCCTGACCTCGGATGTTGTCTGTGCAGTGTTTGCGCGTTCTCCCTGTGACCGGGTGGTCCGGTTTGCTCCCACATTCCAAAGATGTGCAGGTTTGTAGATTAATTGGCTTCTGTAAATTGCCCCCAGTGTGTAGGATGCAAAAGTGGGATAACATGGAACGACTGTGAACGGGTGATCGATGGTCAGCGTGGACTTGGTGGGCCAAGGGGCCTGATTCCATTCAGCATCTTTAAACTAAACTAAACTAAGTAATTATGTTTAGGTCTGAAGAAGGGTCTCGACCCAAAATGCCACCTATTCCTTTTCTCCAGAGATGTTACTCCTGCATTTTGTGTATGCAGTGCCCAAAAAGGCAGTCAGTATCATCGGAGACCCACAGCACCCTGGCCACGCTCTTATTTCACCTCTGCCATCGGCAGTCCAAAAACTGGAACGTCCAGGTTCAGGAACAGCTTCATCCCTACAGCCATCAGGCTATTAAACACAATAACCTCAAATATGGTCCAAACTAATTGGTTTTAACTTTTTTGCACTTTGTGTGTGTGTGTGTGTGTGTGTGTGTGTGTGTGTGTGTGTGTGTGTGTGTGTGTGTGTGTGTGTGTGTGTGTGTGTGTGTGTGTGTGGGTACGTGTGTGTGTGTGTGTGTGTGTGTGTGTGTGTGTGTGTGTGTGTGTGTGTGTGTGTGTGTGTGTGTGTGTGTGTGTCACACACACAAATCTGGGACATGTGACAATGAAACACTCCTGACACTATCTTTGAGAAAGAACTGCAGATGCTGGAAAAATCGAAGGTAGACAAAAATGCTGGAGAAGCTCAGCGGGTGAGGCAGCATCTATGGAGCGAAGGAATAGGTGAAGTTCCGTGTTGGAGATGTCAATGTTCAAGTAACCGTTGCTCTCCCTCTCTCTCCATCCCTCCCCTTTCCCAGTTCTCCCACCAGTCTTACTGTCTCCGACTACATTTTATTTCTGTAATGCCCACTCCCCTGACATCAGTCTGAAGAAGGGTCTAGACCCGAAACGTCACCTATTCCTTCGCTCCATAGATGCTGCCTGACCCGCTGAGTTTCTCCACCAATTTGTCTACCTTCTGACACTATCTTTAAGTAATTATGTTTCTCACTTGACTCCAAAGGAAACCCCTGTCATTTATACCACCGTGACAACCCGTTCTCCAGCTAGCACGGAGAATAATTACATGAACCTTCAGGATCTGAACACACAAGGACAAGCCAAGAGGCAAGGTGCCGCAGAAGTTGTGTACGCAACAATTCTCACTGATAATAATTAATTCAAGCACCGGAGAACACCAAGAATGCATTGGAAACGGACAGTCTGGTAAAATTGTCTTTGCTTACCCACAAATCCAGACATTTGCGTTCAGATCTCACCAAGAACAGTGCATGGTCATCAAGATAACTGCAGATTTGGGCAATCTGATAAAGATAGAACATAGATAAGTACAACCGGCCCTTCGGCCCACAATATCCGTGCCGAAAATGAAAAATGCAAAAACACTCAGCAGGTCAAGCAGCACCTGTGCAGATAGAAACAGAGATAACATGATAGTTTGGTGACCTTAAGGTGAGGGGGTAAAGATTTAGTAGGAACCCGAGGTTCAACCTTTTCATTCAGAGGGTGGTGGGTGTAAGGAACAAGCTGCTAGAGGAGGTAGTTGAGGCAGCTCCTTATTAGCATTAACAACATTTAAAAGACATTTGGATAGATACATGGATAGGAAAGGTTTAGAGGGATATGGGCCAAATGCGGGAAGGTGGGACTATCATAGATGGGTTGGCAAGGACAAATTGGGCCAAATGGCCTGGTTCGTGCTGTATGTCTCTTGTTGAGTTTTGTTTTCAACGTAAATAAGAGCAGAAATAGGCCATTCAGCCAATTCCGCCATTCATGGCTGATCTGCCTCCAACCTCATCTCCTCTCCTGTGCCAGTTCCTCAATGCCCTCGACTCCCTGCCCCTTCAAACTCTTCTTTAAATATCCCTAATGATCCAGCCTCAATAACCTCCCAGTTGCAGGTTATTCCAGGGATTCATCACTCCGTTCCGCTTTCCACAAATGCCGCCAAACATGTTGAGATTTTCCACCATTTTTCTTTTGCCTCAATTAGAACAGCTGTGGAATTTGAACTGCTATTAATTTGTGATTAAAAATAAATATGTAAATGTACTGTTGGACACAAAACTGTCGGCTTGTTGTTAAAACTCACTGGTTGACTTTCCACCATCCAGTTTACCAAGAAAAACAGCTCTGTTACTAAGTCATAGAGTCATACAGTGCGGAAACAGGTCCACGTGCTTTCCAGCCAATTGCTTTAATTTCCCTGTATTTTGTGAATGTTTACGCAAAGCGCAGTGGCTTGCAAATATGTGTATGAAGAACAGGAACCGCAAGTGAGAGATTGTGTAAATATGTTCAAATGTTTTGTAGTGAAACATCTACAGATGACATGGGAGATGTTGTAAGCATACAATAAAGTGCACTTGTCTTCTGAATACCTGGTGAGCCCAAGATCTTACCGACTTTGTCGAAGGTGGTTTTGCGGATGGACTAGAAACACAGAACAGCACAGGGACAGGCATTCGGCCCACATTGTCCATGCCAAACATGAGGGAAAGTTAAACTGATCTCATCTGCCTGCACATAGTCCCACTATCCCTCCAACCCCCTGCATGTCCATGTGCCTATCTTATACTTGTACTGAAATGTATACAAAAATGAATTTCACTGTACCTCGTTACATGACAAATAACGTACCATACCATACTATCTAAAAGCCTCAGTGGGCCGAAGGGCCTCTATCTCTAAAGTCTAAAGCAAAGTGCCACAGCGGTAGATTTGCTGCCTCATGGCGCAGGAGACCCAGCTACGATCCTGACCACGGGTGCTGTCTGTGTGGAGTTTGTACGTTTTCCCTGTGATCGCGTGGGCTTTCTCTGGCCTTCTCCTGCATTCCAAAGACGTGCAGGTTAATTGGTTTCTGTAAATTGCCCGTAGTGTGTAGGATAGAACTAGTGTGTGGGCGATCGCTGGTCGATGTGGACTCAGCGGGCCGAAGGACCCGTTTTCCACACTGTATTTCTAAACTAAAACACAACTAAAGCATTACATATTAGATGGGAAATGGGATAAATCAACAGCTGAAGCAAAGTCAGCTGCATCAGAGGACCATCGGTCTACAATCGAGCTTCACTACTCATGTGGAAAGAGAAGTTGTTTCAATAGCATGTCCTCCAAGCAGCAAACTCTACCGCTGCGTCACCGTGCTGCCTCGTGAAAAAGCTCTGGTTATTAAAACTGGAAGAGACGTGGGGAGTGGGGGGGGCACAAAATGTGGTGAGTGATGGGTGGATACAGGTGAGGAGGGGTGGGGGGGTTGATTGAATGCAATTATTGTTTAATGACCATCCAAACAACTTTAAATATTTAAACAACACACACATTTCCGCTGGCAATTCTCATTGCTCTTGTTCGTCTAGCAGAAGGAGAACAGACACATTTAGTTGTATTTAACAGTTTTTCAAGTTGTCAAAAAATTTAAAAAATGCCTCACTATCAGTGCAGCACTGTCACAAAATGCCGTCACTGTGGTTTTCCTGCAGGTATGGGAGCTAAGAATGTTTAAAGTTTCTAATAAGATCCCCTCTCATCCTTCTAACTTCCAGCGAATACAAGCCCAGTTGAACCATTCTTTCATCATATGTCAGTCCTGTCATCCTGGGAATTAACCTGGTGAACATACACTGCACTCACTCAATAGCAATAATGTACTTCCTCAAATTAGGAGACCAAAACTGGACACAATACTCCAGGTGTGGTCTCACCAGGGCCCTGTACAACTGCAGTAGAACTTCCTTGCTCCAAAACTCAAATCCTCTCGCAATGATGGCCAATGATTGGCTTTCTTCACTGCCTGCTGTACCTGCATGCTTACTTTCAGTGACTGATGTACAAGCACACCCAGGTCTTGTTGCTCCTCCCCTTCTCCTAATCTGACACCATTCAGATAATAATCTGCCTTCCTGTTCTTGCCACCAAAGTGGATAACCTCACATTTATCACATTTATCCACATTATACTCCATCTGCCATAATGTTACATTTAATTCCCTCATCTAAATTGATAATATATATTGTAAATAACTGGGGTCTCAGCACCACGCCTTGTGGCACCCCACATGTCACTGCCTGCCATTCTGAAAAAGACCCGTTAATTCCTACCCTTTGCTTCCTGTCTGCCAGCCAGTTCTCTATCCATGTCAATGCCCTACGCCCAATACTGTGCTCTAATTTTGTACACTAATCTCTTGTGTGGGACCTTGTCAAAAGCTTTTTTAAAGTCCAGAGACCGGGAGAAGGCCTGGGAGAAAGCCTCGGACTCCAGTAGGGCCAGCTCCTTGGAAGACGTCTCCAGGAAAGCAGACACAGGAGGGTGAGGACTTGAAAACTTTTATTTCTCATCAGATGGCTGATTTAAAACGTGAGTTCAAGGCAGAAATGAAAGATATAAAGAAAGAAATGAAAGAAATAAAGGGAGATATAAAGGAAGAAATCTCTCAAATTAAATAATCAGATGGACTTGATGAAAAATCAATGGTGTGAATTTCAAAAAAGATACAAAGACACAAATTGATAATAAGTTCAAGAAAGAATCAGAAATATTGAAGAATGAAATCATTGATATGATTAATAATCTGGAACGCAAGATGGAGGGTAAACTTGAAAATGTTAAAAAAAGACTTTAAACATAAGATTGACCCTATTGCAAATGTGGGTCGAACAACAAGTTGATGGCATTAAAAACCTTGAAAAAAGATAGCGGAGGCTAGTTACTGTGTCTACAGCAAAGCTGATAAACAGAACAAGAACGTCTACTGGAGTTGTTATCCAAAGTAACAGATAAATGCACGCAGCTGGAAGGCTATCAAAGAAGGCAGAACTTGAGGATTGCAGGGATTCCTGAAGGTCTAGAGAAACACGAAGACACTCGAGAATTCACTGCTAAATTACTGCAAGCTGTTTTATCTTTGGATGATATGCCTGTTTTAGCTCGTGCACATCGAGTCGCAGAAGACAGACCAGTACAAACGCCCCCCCCCCAAGACAAATCATCGTCAAGTTACAATATGATTTCACCCTCGAGGATATTATGCGAAGAGCCTCGAGAACAAAGAATCTGACGTTTCAAGGACAAAGAATCAGTATCTATCGAGGACTATCCCCCAGAGGTTGCCAGAAAACGAAAAGCGTTTAACGAAGCCAAAAAACCTTATGAGGGGTGTAGAAAACTTGAGATACGGTCTGAATTACCCAGCCATCCTAAGAGTTACTTATAACAGCGTGGAACACTTTTTCAAGACTCCAACAGAAGCAATGGAATTTGCAAAGCAGTTTGATACTTGAAAACCATCTACAAGCAAATATATTGCCTTTTACTATTTTTAAAGACCTAGTACGGTCTCTTAACATTTTATGAAACTTTTATACGACAATATGGAATTAGAAGAAATCAGAAGGAATGGACAATGTCGTATGGAACAAAATGTTTTCCCGGATTGGAAGAAGCTCACCGAACATTGACAATTACTCATAATATACAACTAACACAAACAAATAACAACACATACTAAAATTATAACGCGGTTTTATTATTACTATGACTGTTATTAAACCAAGACTGTGCACTATTGCTAATTAATACTACTAATAATTAATATCTTATGTCTTGTTACATTTGGAGATATCCTCCCCCTTAATGTATTTCTCCCTCTTTTAATAATGACTTCTATTTTTTGTATTTAAAAAAAAAAAAATTCTTTAACTGTGGCTTTATAATTAGATTTTTTAAACTAATCTTAGATATATATATACTTTTATGATGATTAATATCACTCTTTTCATTTCTTTAATACTATATTCCCGTTAAAATATTATCATGGAATAATAATTCCTTAAAATTAGGAGCTGGCTAAATTAATAACATCAATGCCGGAAGCCTTTAGATTAATAGCCAATATAGCTTGGCTTTCACAAACTACAAATAATTTTATTTGTAGTTTTTCTATTCTTTATACACCTTACTAAGCTTTTTACTCACTTTTCATTATTTTTTTTTATGTTTACTATATCTTTCAGTTTGAATGGAGCTATATACTGGAAACAATGGAGATACATTCGTGAAGCACATAAAAGAGATCTAAAATTCATCTATTCGGTGTTCGGGTTGTAAGGTTAGGTCTACTGCGCGGACCCTTGGACCCTATTCTAGATTCCCACAAACCTAAAATGCAGGATTTAAAAAGAAATATGGGGAACGAGGGATTAACCTTTTGCAGTTGGAATGTTAAAGGTATCAATGAACCAATAAAAAGAGGAAAAAATATTGACACACATAAAGGCAATGAAAGCTGATGTAATTTATATTCAAGAAAACTCACCTAAAGAAAGACGCTGAAAATAGGCTGAAAGCTAAGTGGTATAGATAAAAATAATATCACTCTTCCTTTACGCATAAATCAAGAGGCGTAGCAATATTATTTCGTAAAGGTACTTTATTTAAGCATATATCTACTATATCTGATAAAGATGGCAGATACATTATTGTAATAGGAGAAATAAATAGGGAAAAAATGATTTTTGTTAACATCTATGGACCAAATTTTTGATAGTCCTTTATTCTTTAAGAAAGTACTTAATAATATTCCAGAATTAAACACATTACAATTTGATAATTGGAGGAGATTTTAATTGTACATTAGACCCTTATTTAGATAGATCTTCAAAACAAAGGAAAACTAAATCGCATTCTAGTGATTTATTAAACGCATACATTCAAACGACTAACATTAAAGATGTTTGGAGAACAGAAAATCCTACTGGTCGAGAATATTCCTTCTACTCGCCAGTACATAAAACCTATTCAAGAATAGATTACTTCCTAGTAGATGCAAAGCTTATTTCACTTACTTACGAATCCAAATATCATAATATTATAATTTCAGAATCACGCACCATTAACATTTAAAATTAAAATAAATGGTAAAACAGGAAATCTAGGACAATGGAAACTTAATCCACAAATTTTAAAAAATAAAACAACTCAGGAATACATCATAACTCAGATTAAGATGTTTTTTGAAATAAATGATCAACCAGAAATATCTCGCTCTTTATTATGGGAAACATTTAAAGCATATCTTCGTGGAATTATGATTTCTTCACAAGCATTCCATAATAAGAAGATTCGGAAGGAACAACATGACTTAGAAAGGGAGATTAAACAATTAGATATACAGAATGCAACAAAATCAGATATAATAATACATAATAAAATTGTAGCATTGAAGTATAAATTAAATAAAATATATACTGATCAAGTTTTAAAATACTACCAACATACTAAACAATTGTTGTTTGAATTTGGAGACAAACCACAAAAACTATTGGCTCGACAATTAAGGAAAATTGAAGCGGAAAAAAATTATACATAGGATTAAAATCACAAAACGGTGAATTATTAATACAACCCCAAGGATATTAATGAAAGATTTATGCAATATTATAAAAATTTGTATACTGGTAACACAACAGTAAATAAAACAGAAATAGATGCCTTTTTAAATGTATGTAACTTAAAAAAGAATTAGATTTACAAAATAGAGAATTTTTAAATGCCGATATTTCAATAAAAGAAATCCAAAGAATCTATTAAATCTTTAAAAAAATGGTAAAACTCCAGGACCAGATGGTATAGGCTCGGAATTTTATAAAATTTTTCATGCCCAAATGGTCCCATATTTAAAAATCATTATATGAACAGATATATACACAAGAGAAATTACCAGACACATTGAACAAATCTATTATAACATTTATACCCAAAATAAATAAAGATTTGGATGACCCAGGATCGTATAGAGCAATTGCTTTATTAAATACGGATCAAAAAATTTTAACAAAAATTCTTGCACAAAGACTAAGCAAAATTGTTAACGAATTAATTCATCCTGATCAAACAGGATTTATACCTAAAAGATATTCTTCATATAATTTAAGACGGTTATTTAATATCATATATTCGAAAAGAAGTGATAAAAAAAGGCTTAGTAGTCATCTCGTTGGATGCAGAAAAAGCTTTTGACCAGGTGGAATGGCCTTATCTATTTTCGGTGATGGAAGCCTTTAAGCTTGGTGATAAGTTTACTACTTGGATTAAATTATTATATGCAAATCCAACAGCTAGAATAATAACAAATCATATGTTATCAACTAAGTTTAGTTTATCTCGAGGTTGTAGACAAGGCTGTCCTTTATCACCATTACTGTTTGCGTAGCAATCGAACCTCTTGCTCAAAGGGTAAGATTACATCCAGAAATATATGGATACGATACTAAAGATACTAAGAATAAAATCTCGTTATATGCGGACGATATATTACTTTATATTACTAAACCGGAAATAAGTATCTGTAATTTGTTAAAACTAATAACGGAATTTGGTTTTAATTTCAGGATACAGTATCAATTGGAATAAAGTGAACTTATGCCAATAACCATGAATAATTTTACAGATATTACAACAATTTCCCTTTTAAGATAACAAATGAAAATATTAAATATCTTGGTATTTTTGTTACAAAAAGATTTGACTCTTTATTTAAATCTAATTTCCCGTTATTATTGAATAAATTAAATAAAAATATCTTATATTGGAAAAGCTTACCTATCTCAATGTTAGGTAAAATAAACGCAATAAAAATGATTTTCCTCCCACAATTATTATATTTATTTCAATCAATCCCGATATATCTCTCTAAAAATTTCTTTAAAAAAGTAGATTCAATAGTCACTAACTTTATTTGGGATTATAAAAATCATAGAATAAATAAAAAACATTTATGTAAAGCTAAAATAAACGGGGGCTTAGCTTTACCAAATTTTATGTTTTATTATTGGGCAGTTAACATTAGAAATATGAATTTTTGGTTAGGAGAAATAGATAATAAACCAAATTGCTTAAAAATGGAAAGAGAAGACTGTTTTCCATTTGAAAATTAGCTCTATAATAATTTGCTAATACTAATGTACCTAAGAAAATTTATAGTGAAAATTTGATAATAGAAAAGTGGAATACGTATTTGGAAACAAATAAAGAAAACACTAAAACTAAAATTTATACCGCTAGCTCTTACAATTGCCAACAACTTTACGTTTAAACCGTCAATGATGGATAAAGCTTTTATTACAATGGAAAAATAAAGGAATTTTAAAATATAGGGGATCTTTATAAGGATAATTCTTTTCTTTCATTTCAAGAATTACAACAAACTTACGGGCTTCATAATAATGAATATTTCAGATATTTACAAATCAGAAACTATATCTCTGCAAATACACAAGAACTTAGAAATAGAAAGAGTGAAATTTTAGATGAAATGCTTGAATAAACATCCAAATACAGAAAAAATGATATCATAACATTTACAATATTTTGTTGGAAAGTGATATCCCATCATCGGAAATACATAGACAGCGCTGGGAAAATGAACTAAGTCAAATAATAAGTCCAGAAATATGGGAAGAAAGCCTACAACATATACATTACTGCTCTTTAAATGCTAAACATGCACTTATACAGTTTAAAATCTTACATAGATTACATTATTCTAAATCTAAACTACATAATATATTTTCCAAAACTATCACCTATATGTGATAAATGTCAAATCATGGAAGCAACTCTGTCACACTCATTTACTAATTGTACGAAAATTTTAGAATATTGGAATGAAATATTCAAAATAATCTCGAAAGTTATTAATATTACTATGATTTATGACCCAAAGTTAATCATACTTGGAATACCGGAAACGGAACAAATAATTACAAGGAATCATAGAACTTTTATCGACTATTCTTTAATAATTGGGAAAAAATTAATATTAAAATTTTGGAAAGGCCCTGTATCCCCAACAATTAAAATGTGGAATACAGAAATGACGGAGACACTTCACTTGGAGAGATTGAGACTTGTCCTTATGGACAGGTTAGATCTCTTCAAGGAGATATGGTCTCCCTATATTAAATATCTACAGGGTCACAATGGTTCGGCGCAGGGACTTGACTGAGGCCTGAATATCTGAATGGATGAAGAAATACACATAACAAATCATGAATGTATCTCCAAGATTGGATTATTTAGTAATACTTCAATCTCCATCAAACTTTTCACATTTTCTTTTCTATTTTCTATTCTTTTTCTCTATCTTTCTATCTTTAATTAAGGAAAAAATTATAGAAACATATTATATACATTTTTAATATACGTACACACTTATTTCTGTTCGTATGAAAAGATTATAGATGTCTTAAAACTTGTAATTATATAAAACTATGTATTTTCAATTATACAATAATTATGAAATATAAAATTAACAATAATACAAACATTATTAATATTTTGATAACATTATGAATATCAAAAAAACTTTGTTTAAGATTGGGTACTACGTAGTTATATTAGCGGGGATTTCTATTTGGTAATTAGAAGAATATCTATGATTTGAGAAATCTAAGTGTATTACTTATTTTAGGAATATACTACATTATACTCCCAATTATATAAAATAAATAACAATGAAATGTATAATGGATAATACTACAATTATCATAAATAGTATTAATCAATAATCAATATGTTATAATTTTATACATTATATAACTCTCAATGTCGTATAAGAGTGTACTTGGTATATATTGTTTCTACAATAAAAAATTTTTTAAAAAAATAAAAATAAAAAAAAATAAATAAAAAAGTCCAGATACTCCACATCCACTGGCACTCCCTTATCCATTCTACCTGTTACATCCTCAAAAAATTCCAAAAGATTAGTCAAGCATGATTTCCCCTTCATAAATCCATGCTGACTTTGACCGATCCTGTCACTGCGTTCCAAATGCGCTGCTATAACATCCTTAATAATCTATTCCAGCATCTTCCCCACTACCAATGTAAGACTAACAGGTCTATAATTCCTCGTTTTCACATTCGCGAGTGGTCCCCGTAACCTTTGACTCTCTTACCCTGAGTCAATCATGCTTACAATCTTCGCAATGTAAAGTTCTGCGATTGGAGCTCACGTTCCTGGTCACACTATGCTTGACACTTTCCCAGCACCGCTGACATGCAGTAAATGATTGCATTCATTGCACAACCACCATTTTTAACTCATACCAATAACAAATTGCTCAAAACTGCAAACCAAACCAGAACTGCCCATTGAAGTCAAGGCACAGTACTCTCCTTATTACTGAAATGGCCACTCAGCTGACACTGGCATTTAAGTTTGGTTTAGTTTAGAGGAACAGTGGCGGTGGAGGCCGGTTCTCTGGATACTTTCAAGAGAGAGCAAGATAGGGTTCTTAACGATGGCGGAGTCAGGGGATATGGGGAGAAGGCAGGAACGGGGTACTGATTGGGGATGATCAGCCATTGAATGGCGGTGCTGGCTCAAAGGGCCGAATGGCCTACTCCTGTACCTATTGTCTATTGTCTATTGTCTATTGAACCAACCCCTTCGGCCCACCAGGTCTGCGGCGACCAGCGATCCCTGCACACTAACACCATCCTACACATCAGGGACAATTTGCAATTACACCAAGCCCATTAGCCTACAAACCTGCACGTCTTTGGAGTGTGGGAGGAAACTGGAGATCCTGAAGAAAAACCCACGCAGGTTACGGGAAGGACGTACAAACTCCATATAGACAAGCACCCGTAGTTAGGATCGAACCCGGGTGTCTGGTGCTGTAAGGCAGCAACTCTACCACTGCACCCCAAGATATTATGATACCTTAAGATATTCCAAGTCTGTCTACATTGAGATAGAAGAGGACCTTGCAGCATGTCACCGCAGCAACCATTCCTATCCATGTACCAGTCCAATTGTCTTGTTATTGTAGCTCGCTTAGCTACCTCCTTTGGCAGCTCGTTCCATATACCCACCACATTCACATCCACATGAGTGAAAAGCTTGCCCCTTAGGTTCCTATTAAATCCCTCCCCCCTCAATTTAAACTTGTCTGGATTTTGATTCCCCTTTTACTCTGGGTAAAAGACTCTGTGAACTCACCCTATCAATTCCTCCTCATGATTGTATACCCCTCTATAAGATCACCCCTCAGCCTCCTGTGCTCCAAGGAATAAAGTCCTAGATTATCCAAATTTAGTTTAGTTTATCATTTAGTTTATCACATGGACCAAGGCACAATGAAACACTTTTTTCTTGCATGCCATCCAGTCAGCAAAAGGACAATACGTGATTACAATCAAGCCACCCGCAGTGTACAGATACAGGATAAAGGGAAATACTGTAGGTTTAGTGCAAGTTAAAGTCCAGTAAAGTCCAATTTTACTTCGGAGTCACGTGAGTGACTACGTGAAGAACCCCGCCTCAACGCTGGCAAACGGCATTAACGTCGACGCTGACGGCGGAAGGAGAGGACTGCAGTAAGGAGCAGCTCCTCGCAGCGGTCGGAAACGGCCCCGCAGGTAAGTGCAGCAAAGTCGGGATGTTTTTTAGCGTACGCTGGGTGGGTCCAGCAGTAAAAATAAAGTAAAATAAAAAGTCAGAGTCACGTTAAAGTGCTGTTTAGCACAGATTAAATGAAAGAAATGGAGAAAATCGGCAAAGAAAATTCGCGGGTAAAAAGAGCTTCCCGGGGTGAAAATTAAAAAAAAATACGGGAAAAAAGCTAGTGCGGATCCGGTTCCGATACCGGTGGCCGCTGATATACCCGTTAGTGAGTTCTAGATTCTCCAGAAGTTATAACCACGGAGAGAAATGCTCCTAAAAATGTAAAGAAATCTGAGAGGCCCGTGGTTCTGATGACTCTGAAAGTCCTCCAGATAATTAAACTATATGGAACTAATAATGGAGCATATGGAGAAAGTTCTCCAAAAAATTATGAGACTAGGGTCACAGTACCCAGAAGGTTCCCAAAAAAAGCCCTGAGGGGTTTAATTAATCTGATATGGCTGTGGGCCTAATTGGGAGTTGGAACTCCGGACCCAGGATTTGGGCCGAAGGAAGTCTCATGGGATGAAATCCCAATTGATTTAGGGCTGCAGAAGGCAGACCCTGCTGATGGTGATTTGCACTTGAAAACACACCACAAAATAAAAGAAAGGCCAAATGTGCCTGAGATAGCAAAAGAATTTGCTATATATAAAGGAAGTGGTGAGGCTATGGAAGAAAACCTAGCTGCCAATATTAATATATGATATCTCACCAACTCATGATTCTGTGATGATTGAAACATCAGAATTATAAACGCACAGGAAATTGTGCCTCATTGAAAGTGCCTACGGTTTATCCGTTGATATGGGCATCCATGACCCCCAAATATGAGAGTTCAAGAAGTGAGGTTCAAAAATCCTCACAAATTATTCTGCTACCATTATGGTTTTGGGGAGATGGATAGTTTAAAAAAGGAGGGCCTATTGTGCAAATTCTTTCTATGAAATTATTGTATGAGGAAAATGGCTATTCGGCCCATATTTCACCCAAGGTTTGCAAGCTTGTGTGGTTCAAGCAAGTGGTGTTCAAGCACCTGGTTATCTGTTTGGAGTAAATCTGCCTAAATTATTAAAAATTGGATGAAGAAGCTAAAAATTTTTAACTGCATGAAACCTTCGTCTTAGGACAAAAAAGGTATTTTTTCGCCCAGAAGGGGATTTGATTTTGGAAATAAAGGCAGAAATATGTCAAGGAAATATTATTGTACTGCACAGGCCAATACTTACCCGTATTCGGGGAAAAGGAGACCACCACGCTCATATGGAGAGGTATTAAAGACTTGTTCTATCTTTAAAGAAAACTGCGGATTAATCTCCAGTTGGAGGGAGATTACAAAAGTTTTATAAAGACTGGCTTACTATTATTTCTGATCGGTTTATTTTTACAAGCAGTTTCAGGAGCCACTATTACATTTAAAGAAGGGGTTAATCCTCCAGTACAGGTAAACCTGCCTATGCTTTCGTGTTTACTGCAATTGGAAAAGCATGAGATTAATGTGGAAATTGACAAATTATCTGAAAAGATGTTATTGGGAAAAAACTTATGAACACGAGTCAAATTGTGTCTAAGATATTTCAAAAGACATAAAAAAAGATGGTGTTTGCAGAATTATTCTGGACCTTACAGATCTAAATAAGTGGTAGAATACAAATTTTTAAATGGAAAACATTTAAATACTGCAAGATATTTAATATCAGCAGGTTGTTATATGGCTACGATTGATTTGAGAAATGCCTATTATTCTGTACCAATACATCAGTTTCTGGATGTACTTAAAATTGAATTGGCTGGGACAATTATGGCAGTTTAAAGCTTTGCAAATGGATTGAGTTCAGCTTCCAGGCTCTCTTTACTAAACTGTTGAAACCAGTTTTTAGACCCAATTAAGAGTACAAAAACACATCGTTATGGCTTATCTCGATGACATTCTAATCATTATGGCAATTAAGAGTCAGCTGAGAATTAGTTTCAGTACAAAAGCTTTGTTAAAGCTAGGGTTCTTGATTCATCCAATTAAATTTCCAGCTGCAGCCAGAACAATCAATTAACTATTTGCAGTTTGTAATTAACTCAGAAACTATGTTAATACTTTCCCAACAAAGATAAAAGTTGATGATTTTTGGTGACTTGTAATAATCTCATTCACAAACTTATCCTTCCATCCGAAAAGTAGTGAAAACTATTGGTAAACTAGTAGCACATTTCCTGCAGTAGAATTTGGTCCATTACATTAAATCAAAATCTTCAAAGGGACAAAATAAGAGCTCTCAAAGAGAGGGCAGGCCACTTTATAGGCCTATGCAATTAACAAAAGAAGTTTTGTTGGAATTACCCATGGTGGGGTTATAAATATCCCACAAGCTGCTAAAAAACATTCTGATTAAACACAGCCTGAAATTGTTTATAAATAGATGCTAATGCTCTCGTATGGGGGGGGGGGGGGGGGGGGGGGGGGGGGGGGGGGGGGGGGGGTAGGTAAACAAGGATTCATCCTCCAGTTTGGAGGTAAGATGGAAAGACAAGAAGAAAGTTTCTTCAAACTTATGGTTATTAACTATTAGACGTTATTGGGTGCTTTCTTGGTCTAAAAGATATTGCTGTTCAAAAAAGGGTCTAATGTATTAATACAGTTTAGACAATTTAAAACGGTGTTGTCATATATTAATAACATCGGGGGAGTCTGATCAGTTATCTGTGATTGTTGGTCAATGAAATATGGCAATGGTGTATTGATCGCCAAATTTGGATTTCAGCAAACTATTTCCAGTTAAAGACAATGTAGTGCAGATAAAAGATCAAGGATATTAAAGTTAAACACCAGATGGATGCTTAATACTACTATATTTTAAGATTATTGTAACTCATGTGGTTTACCAAGAAATTGATTTGTTTGCATCAGGCTTACTCTCAATTGCCTAAATATGTGTCATGGGAACAACGATCCAGATGCTAGGTAGCAGTATGAGTGCTTTTTAATTGACTGGGGGTATATTGTTCTTTTATGCTTTTCCACCTTTTGCTTTGGTTACAGCATTGTCTGAAGGATAATAGAACATGAATTTTATTGCCCACAGAGGGTTGGTGAGAGTCAATAATTTGGACCAAAAACACTTGGTTCCCATTAATGCGGTAATATGATTTAAGAACCTATATATGTCGCTATGACCAAACTGTAGTTGATATTTTGATTATTTAATCCGAGTAACCAATGAATTTTATGAATTCTTATGCATATATGAATTTATTAATCTGCAGGTTTTGACCAGACCACATACAGGAGCTGGATTGTCGGACATAACTTTGGAGGTTATAGTAGACTCATGGCGAGATAAAAACACAAAAAAACAATATATGACATGTATGGTTAAGAATGGGAAAGGAATTTGCACTACAGTCAAATATTTATTATGATGCGGTGAATATTGCTTGTCTTGATATTGTGATACTGTGATATTGCATTGGAAAATGTATTGGGAGTCGTGCTTAAATTGCCTATTTTGAGCCAACAATTAAGTTTACAGTGCTACTTACACTGCACGCAGTGCTGATATTATGTAGGACTTCTTGTCTGACCAGTAATCAATTCGGATCGGCATCCAATAAGATCTTGATTCATTGAAGGAATCTGTAATATTATCCACCCAAACCTAGATACAACAGAGATTTGGGATTCTGTTGTGAGCATTGTTACTTACCTTACTTAGCAGTGGCTCCAAGTGAAGGATTGTCAGTGAAAGATTAACAATTCAAATTTAATATTGTTATATCATTGGATTGTCAGCTCAAAGAGTGCAAATGTTACATATGTTGCGTTTAGATGTATGCATGTGACTACTGATCAACATTGTGTTCTATGTTTACGATATGATCAAACAAAGCAGACCTGGGTGGATATGGAGATATGGTAACCTTTCACGCTTATCCTATTTGATCCTACTTTGTGAGTGGTTAAAATTTGAATCAATATGTTAAAGTTACTGAACTCTTCGAGGAAAGAAAAATCGTTGATGATTTACGCATAAAAAGGCCACACACACAAAGTTCAGTTAAATCTATCTCAAATGTTTGAATCAAGGTTGTTCCTTTTAGCAGACAGTAGACACTGATGGTTCAAATTCACTCCACCAGGGCTGCAGCTACGTCCGGGGCGAAGGGGCGGGACGTACCACTTCGAGCTATTTAAAAAATCGCAGCAGGGTGGAGTAATGAAGAAACTTATTCAAAGTTCTACATAAACCTGTTCACCACTATGACATGCTTTTGGCACGCGGTGTTGGGATCAATATAATCCACCTGCTGTGTATACTGATTTGATCACCTAGAACCAATTAAGTAGTCAATTATATCTCTTTACCACTTGTATCATTCCCTGGATATAGGAGGGCGTTATTATATGTTCTTTAAACATTAAAAAGTTAATTATGGAAAGAACTAATATGTAGTCTGGTTTCTCATGTATATGATTTACTTAGCCGGACTGTCGTACTAAATTAAATACTACGTGACATAAAAACACAGAAAGTTTAAAATCTTCGTAGTCACTCAAGTGACTCGAAGGTAAAATAGTAAGATTAAACGGATCTTCCAGTTCGCGAAGTTTGATCGTTATTTTGAGGAGTTTAAGCTTGAGGGATTACTGTGCCCTCCCCTCCACCCTCATAAAATAAAATGTTCCAATCTGGTAGTTCTAAAGTTTTTATGAGCCTTACTTGTTACTTCGGCTATTTTGGTGTTCTGTGTTTTTCATGCGTGCTTTGAGTATGCCGTTTGCCAGGTGAGGGAGGGGTTCTTCACGTAATCCCTAATCGTAACTCCTTCATAAACATATCGGATAAACTTCGGAACTGGTAAGTCTGTTTAATCTTATATTAAAGATGGTGCAAATGGTTCCCAATGAGGTAGATGGTAGGTCAGG
>CM069154.1:5377676-5518155 GCA_035221665.1 Okamejei kenojei
CCCCCCCCCCCCCCCTGTAGACCGATACAGCACAGAAACAGGCCCCTTCTTCCCTAACTTGACACATGCGTGACCATATTGCTTACCTTTCTCTTGTTTAGTATACAGTTAAAGCGTGGGAAACTGGCCCTTCGTGCCCACATATGTCCGCATAGAACAGCAATCCCACGCTTTAAACACTACCCTAACGCAGTAGGACTATTTACGACTTTTACCAAGCAACTAACCTACTTTGCCATATACGATTTTTGGAGTGTGGGGAGGAACTGAAGGAACCTTGGAGAAACCCGGCGGTTCAGGGGTGATCGTACAAACTACATACAGACAGACCCGTAGTCGGGATCAAACCGACTGTAAACGTCTTGGTAAGGCAGCAGATCTACCTTGCGCCACCGTGCTGCCCCTAGGCCACTTGTCCCACTTGCCCGCGTTTGACCCCATCTCCTCTTTGTTCTGCCTTATTTGGTAAAATCAGTTTTCTACCTCAGTCAGGACAGTAGTGTCTCGGCCGGAATTTCAACATGCACTTTTTGCCTCCAATGATGCTGCTTGACCCGTTGAGTTTTTCAGGTGTTCTGCTATGTTCCAGTTTCTAGTATTTGCAATATCCTTTGGCTTCTCCCTACACAACCCTTATCCTACTCAACAATGTTCTTCTCACAGAAGCTGATGGGTACATGGAGGAGCAGTCCTGAGGAGGTAGTGGAGAACTGGTACCTTTTAACAACATTTTAAAGCATTAGACATGGTACGCGGATAGGAAGGTTTGTAGGGTCAGGGTCAAATGCAGCCTGGTTTTTATGGTGGCGCAGCTGCTAGAGGTGCTGCCTTACATTGCATTAACAGCGGAGATACCGGTTCATCCCGGCTTCAGGTGCTTGTCTGTACATAGTCTGTACTTTCTCCCCAGTGACCTGCGTGGGTTTTCTCCGAGAACTTCAGTTTCCTCCCACACTCATAGATGTACAGGTTTGTTGGTTAAATTGGGTTGGTGTAAATGTTTAACTTTTGTGTTGCTGTGCGGGGATCACTGGATGGTGCGGTACACGGTGGCCAGAGGGCCTGTTTCTTGACTGTATCTCTAAACGAAACTAAACGAAAGAGGGATTGCGTACATGGGACTTCTTCATCGGCATGGCAGCTGTTTCCGTGCTGTATCACTCCATGATTTTATGAAATCCCCCACCATTCCCCTCCCCCATAACAAGCTTTACCTGGTCTCCCGATGCATATATTTGAATTGTCTTTCAAGGACTTTATGGTGTCATTGAGTTGAACTTATTGATCGCATTTTTCAATAGACACAGACATAGGTGCTGTGTAGCCATTCAGCCCTTCGAGCCAGCTCTCTATTCAATGTGATCTTGGACCTGATCATCCACATCAGTACCCCGTTCCTGCCTTTCTCCTCATATCCCCCTTGACTTCTGCTTTCTTTTTTTATTAAAATGTCTTTATTAGAGTAATGTACATTAACAATGATTATAAGCCAAAATAATTAATACATTTCCGGTACCACTTCTTATTTTTTATTTTAAGACGAAGAAGAATATGAAGAATTAGAGAGAGTTAGATAGGATTGTAGTGCGTGAGAGGCGTTATCTGGAGGAGCCGCTACTTTAAGAGCCTATCTAGCTCTCTCTGATAGTATCCAGAGATCCGGCATCCACCGCTCTCTGAAGAGAGAATCTCCAGAGACTCACACACTCTGTGTGAAAAAAAATGTTTCCTCATTTCCGTTCGTTGGTGCCTATTTATCCCGGGTAACTGTTTCAAAACTTGAGAAGCTGAGGAAGGCTGGACAAAATTAGTGATTCGCATTTTGAGTTGGGCATAATTGTCACAAGTTCACCACGTTTCAGGAGTAGAATATGGCCTTTCGGCCATCGAGTCTCCTCCGCCATTAAGCATGGATGATCTTGCCACCAATCCATACATGTTCAGACACAGTGTGCCCGCTTTTGATGGGAGGGGGTTGAGGTGGTTGAGGTGGTGGGCACAGGGAATGTTTGCGTGGTGGACAGAGTGCCTGCAAAGCGGGCAAAACGTCACCAGGATGAAGCAGGCTTTGAGGAGATTACTCAATCAGGCAACAGGGGAGCATTGCAGCCACTCCTGATAGGTGCATTGTCCGTGGTGAGGAGGCTGGGGAGGTGGCAATGTGAGTCACCAAATTTAGTCTCGAACCACTGCAAAGTCATTTCTGAGCAAACGGGAATTGACTGTTTGACTTCTGTTGTGAATGAGGAAGAGGACAACTCAAACGCAGTGCAGGGTCCAAACCGATCCAACGCAGCCAAGACATGGCGGTGGGACAGGGAGAATTCACCCACCAGAAACGGCCCAGATCCAGGGGAACAGTCGCTCTGTTGGTTCTTGTCGCTGTTGGTCTCACATCAGGTAAATCGTTGTTTTACAAAATGCTCTGTCCTTTAGAATTATTTACCAGTGCCTTGAATTATTTGTAAATACAGACCTGTCTGTACTGTGTGGGGAGCTGATGATGAATTGCTCAACACTCGTTAGTTCCTGTAGAGACTTCCATCAGCGGTTGTTGTCGTGTTGTGTGCAGCCAAATTGCACACAGCTCGCTCCCTGTGGAGAAGGGAGATAACTACCTACAGCTTGCCTTGCCTTGTGGACCTCACTGAAACTTACCAAATAGTGAAAGGCCTGGATAGAGTGGATGGTGGAGGATGTTTCCACTTGCGGAGAGTCTAGGATCAGAGGTCACAGCCTCAGAATTAAAGAACGTTCCTTTAGGAAGGAGATGGGGAGGCAATTTCTTTAGTTAGGTGGTGAATCTGTGGAATTCATTGCTACAGGAGGCTGTGGAGGGCATGTCTATAGATATTTCTAAGGCCGAGATTAGATCGATTCTTGATCAGTAACTGGTGTTAGGAGTCTGGGGAGAAGACAGAAAGATAGATCAGCATGATTGAATGGTGGAGAGTAGACTTGATGGGCCAAATGGCCTAATTCTGCTCCTAGTACTAATTAACTTAGATCTGTTCTTCAGAAATTTTACTAGCACTTGAATTATTTTGAGAACAGAGCAGACTACTGGGCTACGAGCTGCTAAAGATAAAAGTGCTTGCAGACTCTGTTCTTTCCTGCACTAATGACTGTTGTGATGCTGTGCGCAGCCAACTTGCACACAGCTAACTCCTGTAGAAAATGATCCGACAGCCGGCCTTGTTTTGATCTTGGGTGTTGGGGTAACTCTTTGCCCTGGACCAGAGAGTTAGCTCCACTATTTCTGGTGCAAACTATCTCCCAGGTTAACTTTTCTCAGTGACTTGACAGCAGATCAGCTAAATGCTGTTACCCCTTGCATATCTCTTGACTTTTTCCATCCCTCGCTGACTGTTGGTCTGAAGACGGGTCTCGACCTGAAACATCACCATTGCTTCTCTCCAGAGATGCCGCCTGACCCGCTGAGTTACTCTACGCAGCCATTTTTAGTGTCCATCAAAGACACACGGCACTCCCTCACGCACTGCAATGGGAAATGTTGAATTAAATCTTAGCACATTCAAAGAAAAAACCTGTGAGACCAGCCTTTGGGAACAGATGGGCATTTTCAAAATTTTTTTTTTGGAGGGAAGCACCAGTGTGACTGTCCAATTTAGCATTTTGGAGAAGTTGAGAGTAATCTCTCCTGAGAAAAAAAACAGCTGCCTTTACAGGACTCTGCTGCTCGAGCTGTTCTCACACTGTGCTTTCCCCAGCCTCTGAGTTCCTCCTTCAAGGCATTTGTATTTGTGGCTCGTGTGAGACGGACCTGGACTGATCTGATCATGTGTCTCCATCCCAGATCTGAATCTGAGAGTTTCACATGGTGGTTAGAGTCTAGGGATACAGTGTAGAAAACAGGCCCTTCATGCCCAACTTGCCCATCACCGGCCAACCATGTCTCAGCAACACTAGTCCCACCTGTCCATGTTAGGATCAATGTCCCTACAAACCTGTCCTATCCATGTACCCAGGGCCGGCCTTAAGCCGTTTGGACGATTGCTCCCAATTGGGCCGCGCGAGTACGTGGGCCCCACGCCAGAGTTATCTACTCTCGGCTCAGGTAGATCTACCTGGGTGGAGGGGGCGGCGGATAGAGAGGGGCGGAGATAGAGTAGAGGGGGAGGGGGAAGAAAGGGGTAGACGGGGTAGATTGGGGAACGGAGAAGGGGGAGAAGGGGGAGAGGGGGAGGTGGGTCGTGTTTGCTCACGGCAGCGCTCCCGCCCTTCCAGTCGCCGTGCTTCCCACACAGCCCCAGCTCCACCCCTCTCTCTCCCGGGGAGATGCGATAGTGAACAATACAGGGAGGGCCGGGCCGGGGGTTGGTTTCCCCCCCCCCTCCCCTGAGCGACGTTTACAAACATTCGGCCTCAGCTCACACCCCATCCGCCTGGACCCCGGCCTCAGCTCCCGCCACGGGCCCTCTCCCTCCTTCTTCTCTTCCCTCCCACACACCATCATGCACAGACCAACTAACACACACAACTAAGTTAGGATGGGGTAGAAGCCCAAAGGGTAGGATGGGGCTGAAGCCCAAAATCTAATGCCTGGATTGGTTTTTCACCAATGGTTATTGGTTTTCCAGGATCTATTTAATTAAATTACCCCCCCCTTTTTTTTTTAATCTTTTCACAGTCACAAAACCATTGTGGTATTGTAACTATGTACTTTTCAGAGGTGATCTACACATTTTGTTTGTTACTTGTAGGCTTACACGTATGCAATTTTATATTTAAAATGTAGCTTAGATCAGTTTGGTCCATTAAGTCGGCATGCACTTTTTAAGTGCAAAATGTTGATTACTTTGCATTCTACCATAGAGATATGAAGTCCAGAATTAGACTTTAATTATATTTCTATGAATCTAGACCTTGGCTGGGAACCTGGGGCTCAACCAAATCGTTACCACTTGGGCCCCACAACTCCTTTGGCCGCCCACCTGCATGTACCTGTCTAACTGTTTCTTAAAATGATGGGATAGTCCCTGCCTCAATTACCTCCTCTGGCAGCTTCATCCATACACCCACCCAGCCTTTGTGTGAAAAAGACACATCATAATTATTCCAGGTGGACGTTGGGACTGGAGTTTGAAAACATCAGTGGCAGATCCAGCTTCCTCCACAGGCGGGAAGTTTAGTTCAATGGGGCACAAAGTGCTGGCATAACTCAGTAGGTCAGGCAGTATCTCATGGTCTTTACTGAAATGTCACCTATCCATGTTCTCCACAGATGCTGCCTGACCTGGCTGAGTCACCACTGGCATCACAGGCAGCTGGCTATTCAGCTTTAGTAAAGCACAAAGTGCTGGAGAGGTAGGGTGAAGCAGCAGGGCAGGCAGATCTCTGGAGAACATCGATAGGTGACGTTTTGGGTTGAGACCTGAATTAGGGGAAGGCCAGATGAGGAAAAACCTTTTCACCCAGAGTTGTGAATCTGTAGGAATTCTTTGCCACAGAGGGCAGTGGAGGCCAAATTCACTGGATGTATTCAAGAGAGAGTTAGATATAGCTCTTAGGGCTAATGAAAATTCATGGGATAGGGGGATGCAAGCAGAACAAGGTACTGATTTTGGATGATCAGCCATGAACAAGTAGGACCTTGTCACCAAAACATCGCATCACTAGTAAAGAGAGCGCAGCAGCGTTTGCACTTTCTGCGCCGGATGAGAAGAGCTCACCTCCATCCCGTCCTCACCACTTTCTAAGGGGCACCATAGAGAGCATTTTGACAGCTGATCTGTCTGGTTGGGGACTGCAAAGCCTCCGACTGGAAGTCCGTGCACGAGAGTGGTGAGGACGGCTGAAAAAAATCATGGGGACTTCTCTTCCTTCAATCCGGGACATTGCGCGCAAACGTTGCTTGTCCAAGGCCAACAGCATTATTAAAAAGACCCCACACATCTTTCCATCATGGACTGTTCACTCTGCTGCCTCGGGCAAAAGGTTATCGCAGGTATAAGGAGCAGAAGGCCAGGTTCTGCAACAGCCTCTTCCCAGAGCCATCAGACTCTTGAATTCCATATAATGTGCCGCCACATATTATACTATTTTATCTTTTTATCTATTGATCTTTTTATATATTTTATCCTTTTGTTATTTTTATGTTAACACGGTGAGCCAGATGCAACGAAATTTCATTCCAACTTGCATGTTGTTGGTTGTATTTTTGAATGACAATAAAGTCTTTGATTGAAAATCATATTGAATGGCAGCAGTGCTGGCTCGAAGGGCCGAATTGCCTACTCCTGCGCCTTATTCTATGGTTATACTTTCTATGAATCGTTACCTATCACTTTCTCCAAGAGATAGTTCCTGACCCGTTGAGTTACTCCAGCACTTGAGTCCTTTGTGTATTAACCAGCATCTGCAGTTCCTTTGTTTCTACTAGTTCAATGGGGATGTGGGTTGTAGTGAGATTGAACACTATTGTAGTGTGATTGAAACCCGTCGGTTTTCTCCAGAGATGCTGCCTGTCCCGCTGAGTTACTCCAGCTCTTACATAGAAAGAAACATAGAACAACATAGAAATTAGGTGCAGGAGTAGGCCATTCAGCCCTTCGAGCCTGCACCGCCATTCAATATGATCATGGTGATCATCCAACTCAGTATCCCGTACCTGCCTTCTCTCCATACCCTCTGATCCCATAGCCACAAGGGCCACATCCAACCACTCTTAAATATAGCCAATGAACTGGCCTCAACTACCATGTGTGGGCAGAGAGTTCCAGAGGACTCACCACCCTCTGTGTGAAGAAAGTCTTCTCATCTCGGTCTTAAGGATTTCCCCCTTATCCTTAAGCTGTGACCCATTGTCCTGGACTTCCCCAACATCGGGAACAATCTTCCTGCCATCTAGCCTGTCCAACCCCTTAAGAATTTTGTTAAGTTTAAATTTCTATAAGATCCCCTCTTAATCTCCTAAATTCCAGAGAGTATTAACCGTAGTCTATCCAGTCTTTCTTCATAAGGACAGTCCTGACATCCCAGGAAGAATCAGTCTGGTGAACCTTCTCTGCACTCCCTCTATGGCAATAATGTCCTTCCTCAGATTTGGAGAGACCAAAAACTGCACGCAATACTCAGGTGTGGTCTCACCAAGACCCTGTACAACTGAAGTAGAACCTCCCCTGCTCCTGTACTCAAAATCCTTTTGCTATGAAAGCTAACATACCATTCGCTTTTTTTTTTTTTTTCACTGCCTGCTGCACCTGCATGCCTACTTTCTCAATGACTGGTGTACCATGACACCAGGTCTCGCTGCATCTCCCTTTTCCTAATCGGCCACCATTTTAATAATAGTCTGCTTTCCTGTTTTTGCACCAAAGTGGATACCTCACATTTATCCACATTATACTGCATCTGCCAAACATTTGCCACTCACCCAGCCTATCCAAGTCACCTTGCAGTCTCCTAGCATCCCTCCACAGCGAACACTGCCCCCCAGCTTAGTGTCATCCGCAAACTTGGAGTATTGCCTTCAATTCCTCATCCAGATCATTAATATATATTGTAAAAGCTGGGGTCCAGCACTGAGCCCTGCGGTACCCACTAGTTAACTGCCTGCCATTGTATTTTAACGTGAAAAGGACCGTTTACTCCTACTCTTTACTTCCTGTTTGCCAGCCAGTTCTCTATCCACATCAATACTGAACCCTAATACCGTATGCTTTAAGTTTGTATACTAATATCTTATGTGGGACCTTGTCGAAAGCCTTCTGGAAGTCCAGATATACCACATCACTGGTTTCTCCTTATCCACGCTACTAGTTACATCCTCGAAATAATTCACATGATTCGTCAGACATGATTTACCTTTGTAAATCCATGCTGACTTTGTCAATGATTTCACACTTTCCAAATGTGCTGCTATCCCATCTTTAATAAATGACTCTAGCAGTTTCCCACTACCGATGTTAGACTAACTGGTCTGTAATTCCCCGTTTTCTCTCTCCCTCCCTTCTTAAAAAGAGGGTTACATTTGCTACCCGCCAATCCTCAGGAACTACTCCAGAATCTAAAGAGTTTTGAAAGATTATCACTAATGCATCCATATTTCCTGAGCTACTTCCTTAAGTACTCTGGATGCAGCCTATCTGGCCCTGGGGATTTATCGGCCTTTAATCTATTCAATTTTACCCAAACACCACTTCCCGACTGACCTGGGGATTTCACTCAATTCCTCTTTGACCCACAGTCCCCTGCTATTTCAGGCAGATTATTTATGTTTTCCTTAGTGAAGACGGAACCCAAAGTAGTTATTCAATTGGTCCGCCATATCCTTGTTCCCCATGATAACTCACCTGTTTCTGACTGCAAGGGACCTACATTTGTTTTAACTAACCTCTTTCTCTTCAATATCTATAAAAACTTTTGCAGTCAGTTTTTATGTTCCCTGCCAGTTCTCTTTCATAATCTATTTTTCCTTCCTAATTAAGCCCTTGTCCTCCTCTGCTGGGTCTCTGAATTTTCTCCAGTCCTCTGGTATGCTGCTTTTTCTGGCTACTTTGTACGCATCATCCTTTGCTTTGATACTATCCCCTGATTTTCCCTTGTTATCCACGGATGCACTACCTTCCCCGATTTATTCTTTGTGCCAAACTGGGATGAAACAATTTTTGTAGTTCATCCATGCAGTCTTTAAATGTCTTCCATTTGTATATATCCACCGTCAACCCTTTTAGAATTAATTGCCAGTCAATCTTGGCCAATTCACGTCTCATACCCTCAAAAAGTTACCTTTCTTTAAGTTCAGAACCATTGTTTCTGAATTAAACAATGTCACTCTCCATCCTAATGGAGAACTCAACCATATATTATGGTCACTCTTGCCCAAGGGGGCACGTACAACAAGACGGCTAATTACCCCTTCCTCATACTCAAACCCAGTCTAAAATAGCTGCTCTCTCGTTGGTTCCTCTACATGTTGATTTAGATAACTATCCCGCATACCATTCCAAAAAATCCTCTTCCTCAGCACCCCTGCCCAATTTGATTAACCCAATCTATATGTAGATTGAAGTCACCCATTATAACTGTTTTGCCTTTGTCGCACGCATTTCTAATTTCCTGTTTGATACCATCCCCAACTTTCTCTGCTAACTGTTAGGTGGCCTGTACACAACACCCACCAGCGTTTTCTGCCCCTTAGTGTTTTGTAGCTCTACCCATACCGATTCCACATCCTCCAAGCTAATGTCCTTCCTTTCCATTGCTTTAAATGGTGGCCGATTAGGAAAAGGGGAGATGCAGCGAGACCTGGGTGTCATGGTACACCAGTCATTGAAAGTAGGCATGCAGGTGCAGCAGGCAGTGAAAAAAAGCGAATGGTATGTTAGCTTTCATAGCAAAAGGATTTGAGTACAGGGGAGCAGGGAGGTGTCTACTTCAGTTGTACAGGGTCTTGGTGAGACCACACCTGGAGTATTGCGTGCAGTTTTGGGTCTCCAATCTGAGGAAGGACATTATTGCCATAGAGGGAGTGCAGAGAAGGTTCACCAGACTGATTCCTGGGATGTCAGGACTGTCTTATGAAGAAAGACTGGATAGACTCGGTTTATTACTCTCTGGAATTTAGGAGATTAAGAGGGGATCTTATAGAAACTTACAAAATTCTTAAGGGGTTGGACAGGCTAGATGCAGGAAGATTGTTCCCGATGTTGGGGAAGTCCAGGACAAGGGGGTCACAGCTTAAGGATAAAGGGGGGAAAATCCTTTAAGACCGAGATGAGAAAGACTTTCTTCACACAGAGAGTGGTGAGTTCTCTGGAAACTCTCTGCCACAGAGGGTAGTTGAGGCCAGTTCATTGGCTATATTTAAGTGAGTTGGATGTGGCCCTTGTGGCTAAGGGGATCAGAGGGTATGGAGAGAAGGCAGGTACGGGATACTGAGTTGGATGATCAGCCATGATCATATTGAATGGCGGTGCAGGCTCGAAGGGCTGAATGGCCTACTCCTGCACCTAATTTCTATGTTTCTATGTTTCTATGTTTTAATCTCCTCTCTAACCAGCAACGCTACTCCACCTCCTTTTCGTTTCTCTCTATCCCTCCTGAATATTGAATATCCCTGGATGTTCAGCTCCCAGCCTACGTCACCCTGGAGCCATGTCTCCGTGATCCCAACTATATCATAATCATTAATATCTATCTGCACGTTCAACTCGTCCACCTTATTACGAATACTCCTTGCATTGAGACACAAAGCCTTCAGGCTTGTCTTTACAACGCATTTTACTCCTTATACAATTTTGCTGAAAAGTGGCCCTTTTTGATTTTAGCCCTGGTTTTGTCTGCCTGCCACTTTTACCTTTCACCTTGCTACCTAATGCTTCTACCTCATTTTACACCCTCCTGCCTCTCTGCTCTTGTACCCATCCCCTGCCACATTAGTTTAAATCCTCCCCGACAGCACTAGCAAACACTCCCCCAAGAACATTGGTTCCATTCCATTCCAGGTGCAAACCGTCCTGTTTGTACCGGTCCCACCTCCCCCAGAACTGGTCCCAGTGCCCTAAAAAATTTGAATCCCTCCCCCTTGCACCACTTTTCAAGCCACGTATTCATTTGCATTATCCTCCTATTTCTACTCTGACTGGCCCGTGGTACTGGTAGTAATCCGGAGATTACTACCTTTGAGGTCCTACTTTTAAGTTTATCTCCTAGCTCCCTAAATTCACCTTGTAGGACCTCATCCCTTTTTTTACCTATATCGTTGGTGCCAACATGCACCACGACAACTGGCTGTTCACCCTCCCCCTCCAGAATGTTCTGCAGCCGTTCAGTGACATCCCTGACCTTTGCCCAGGGAGGCAACATACCATCCTGGAGTCTCGTTTGCGGCCGCAGAAACGCCTATCTATTCCCCTGACAATTTGAATCCCCTATTACTATTGCCCTTCCCCTCTTTTTTCCCCCCTCATGTGCTGCAGAGCCACCCATGGTGCCATGAACCTGCCTGCTGCTGCATTCCCCTGATGAGCCATCTCCCTCAACAGTATCCAAAATGGTATACCTGTTTAGGAGGGTAGATGACCGCAGGGACTCTTTGTGTCTATCTTTGGTGTAAACCAGCACCTGCAGTTCCTTGATGCTGCACATGATCTTTGCGAAACCATGAAGCTGTCTGAACAGCACAAATTACATGTTTTTTTATTGTTAACCAACCAACCAACCCAGCCAGACCACAGTCTACAAAGAATGGACCCGGCATCCTCTCCTTCCCATTCACCACTTCACACCTACTTAAGGCAAGACTCCAGTATGAAAATACTGTCACTTCACACCCACTCACAAAGACTGGGCCCTTCTACGCCCACCCCCCTCCAATCACCACTTCACACCAAATCACCCACACCCTCTGTCACTTATCAAATATCAACAATAAAAATAGAGGAGGAGGAGAGGCATTTCAGAGGACAAAAAAGCCGGAAATCTCCAGGACTTGACAATGTTTCCCCCTCGACTCTTAAGCTCTGTGCCAAACAGCTGGCACCGGTCTACACAGACATTTTAAACCAGTCCCTGCAAACATGTACTGTCCCTGCCTGCTTCAAAGTCTCCACTATTGTCACTGCACCCAAAAAGGCAAGGATTACTTGTCTTAATGACTACAGGCCTGTCACACTGACCTCTGTAGTCATGAAGACACTCTAAAGGCATGTGCTGGCCAAGCTGAAAAATATCACAAACCCAGTGCTGGACCCTCTGCAATTTGCATATCGGGCCAATAGATCTGTGGATGATGCAGTCAACCTGGGCCTGCACTTCATCCTAGACCACCAGGGGACCTATGCGAGGATCCTGTTTATTGATTTTAGCTCTGCATTCAACACCATTGTGCCAGAGCTACTACACTCCAAACTTTCCAAGTTGACTGTGCCTGAACCCCTCTGTCGGTGGATCACCAGCTTCCTGACAGACAGGAAGCAGCATGTGAGGCTGGGAAAGCACATCTCGGACCCCCAAACGCTCAGCATAGAGGCACCGCAAGGCTGCGTACTCTCCCCTCTCCTCTACTCTCTCTGCACCAATGACTGCACCTCTACAGACTCCTCTGCCAAACTTCCCAAGTTTGCGGACGATACAACCCTGATTGGACTGATCCAGGATGGGGAGGAATCTGCCTACAGACAGGAAGTGTCACAGCTGGCGTCCTGGTGCCGTAGCAACAACCTAGAGCTCAATGCTCTTAAGACAGTGAAATTGATTGTGGACTTTAGGAGAGCTCCCCCTCCCCTCATCTCACTCACCATCAACAACACCACAGTCACATCTGTGGAGTCGTTTAAGTTCCTGGGAAATATCACCTCCAAGGACCTTAAGTGTGGGCGACCATCAACTCCACAGTCAAAAAGGCACAACAGAGGATGTACTTCCTACGGCAGCTGAGGAAGCACAATCTGCCACAGGCAATGATGGTCCAATTCTACACGGCCATCGTAGAGTCTGTTCTCACCTTCTCCATCATGGTCTGGTTTGGCTCAGCACCAAGCACGACACCTGGAGGCTGCAGCGAATCGTCCGATCAGCTGAGAAGGTTATTGGCTGCAACCTTCCCTCCATTGATGAACTGTACACTGCAAGGGCCAGGAAGCGAGCGGGCAAGATCATCTCTGACCCCTCTCACCCTGGCCACAAACTCTTTGAATCACTTCCCTCTGGAAGGCGACTCAAAGCTGCCACATAAAAAACTGTTTTTATCCACGAGTAGTTGCTCTACTCAACAGCCAAAAATCTGTAGCCTCCCTTTGATCTGATATTTTGTTGGTTCACATGCTTAATCAATGGTGTTTTATCATTAATGTTTTATTATTATTAATGTTTAGTATTTTCTGAGTGATTCGTAACTGTCACTGTATGTCATGTTGTTACGTGTGGGCGGAGCACCAAGGCAAATTCCTTGTATGTGAATACTTGGCCAATAAACTTACTTACTTACTTAAACCTCAGCTTGTGTTGCTGCAGTGTGAGTGATCTTTCATCATTAATGTGCCCACAGGGTCAAGGGGAGTAACTGAACCCGAGGAGGTGAGGGGAGAGTTGGGGCAGTCGGTCACTGTGGAATGTCAGTATGATTGGAAATATAGAGATTACAGCAAGCTGTGGAGTAAAGGTGATGATTACCAGTCATCTTCTACCGTGGTTTCTACTGATGACCCACGACAAGGGAGAACATCGATAACTGATGACAAAACACAACAGATAGTTTCAGTAACCATCAACAACCTGGAGAAGAGTGATGAAGGACACTACTGGTGTGTGATAGCAAAGGGAAAACATTCACACAATGAATCGACCCCCATCTCATTGGTGGTTTCTGAAGGTACGTTGACGATCTCTCTCCTCACGCTCCCAGATGTGAAAATTCCCAGCCTGGGAATTTCGGCCTCAGTCCAGATGGTGACTCGGTGCCACATCCCCGGGGGTCGAGGTGGATGGGGAGGGGGGGGGGGGGTGGTGGTGGTGGTGGTGCATACATCATTTACTGGGCCCACTGTCCCAGGAGCAGTATAGGGGGGGGATGTCAGACACCAGCCCCACGGAAGATCCCAGCTACCGCGGTTCTGCTGCTGAGGCTCATTTCCCGAAAGACGATCGCTCTGGGACCAGAACCTCCAGAACCAGGTGGGGGAAAACCGGCCCCTCACCCACCAGGGTGGAGAAAGGGAGAAAGGGGTCAAGGGGGAAGGGGAGGGCGCAGGTTAGTAGAAGATAGTTAAAATTAGAGAATTCAACGTTCAAACCGTTGGGTTGTAAACTACCTGAGCGTAATATGAGGTGCGGTTCCTCCAACCTGCATGTGGCCTTACTCTGGCAATGGAGGAGGCCCAGGACAGACAGGTCAGTGTGGGAATGGGAAGGGACGTTGACAGGGTTGGCAACCGGGAGATCAAGAAGGGTCCCGACCCGAAAAGGCCACCTACCCTTTTACTCCAGAGATGCTGCCTGATCTGTCATCAGTCTGAAGAAGGGTCTTGACCCGAAACGTCGCCTATTTCCTTCACTCCATAGATGCTTCCGCCCTCACCAGCTGAGTTTCTCCAGCATTTTTGTCTACCTGCCGAGTTACTCCAGCACTTTGTGTCAATCTTTGGTGTAAACCAGCACCTGCAGTTCCTTGCTACACATGATCTATGCAAAACCATGAACCTGTCTGAACAGCACAAATGACATGTTTTTTATTGTTAAACCTCAGCTTGTGTTGCTGCAGTGTGAGTGATCTTTCATCATTCATGTGCCCACAGGGTCAGGGGGAATAACTGGACCAAAGGAGGTGAGGGGACAGTTGGGGCAGTCGGTCACAGTGGAATGTCGGTATCGTCAGGAATACAGTGACAACAGCAAGCGATGGCTTAAAGGTTATTATTACCGGTTATCTAAGACCGTGGTTTCTACTGATGACCCACGACAAGGGAGAACATCGATAACTGATAACAAAACACAACGGATACTTTCAGTAACCATCGACAACCTGGAGAAGAGTGATGAAGGACACTACTGGTGTGCGATACACGTACGATGGAACTTCGATGAAAGGACATCCATCTCATTGAAGGTTTCTGAAGGTACGTTGAAGATCTCTCCTCACTCTCCCAGATGTGAACATTCCAGCCTGGGAATTCCTGGCCTCGGTCCTGACGGTGATTCGGTGCCACATCGCCGGGAGTCAGGGTGAAGGGGGGGAGCACATTTACAGGGGTCCATGAGCCCACTGTCCAAGGAGCAGTGTGTGTATGTGTGTGTGTGGGGGGGGGGGGGGGACGGGGACGGGGAGGGGGGGACCTCGTGAACGGGGACCGGCGGTTCTGCTGCTGGCGGCTCATTTCCCCAAAGACGATCGCTCCAGGACCAGAACCTCTGCCGTCCCCTCACTGTGGCAGGAGGGGTGGAACCGCCCCCTCACCCTCTCCCCCTGCCCGTCACTGTCACACCCACACACACACATCATCTGAAGAAAGGTCCCAACCCTATACATCGTCCGTTCATTCCTTCCACAGATGCTGCCGGACCTGCTGAGTTACTCCAGCACTTTGTGTTTTGCTCAAGATTCCAGCACCTGCAATTCCTTGTGTCTCACAAACTTTGGTGATTCATGAGCTCAGTTTATTGTTGTCGTCTGTTCCGACGTACAGGGAAAAGCTTTTACCGTGTTTCCAATGAGGGCCAAGTCACTGGGTATTTTTAGGATTCACAGGTTCTCGATTAGTATGGGTGTCAAGCGATATGGGGAGAAGGGAAGAAAATGGGGTTGAGAGGGAGAGATAGATCAGCCATGATTGAATGGCGGAGTAGACAAAAATGGGCCAAATGACCTCATTCCTCCCCTAACACATGAACTTCATTGCAAGAGGATTTCAGTACAGGAGTGGAGAGGTTCTTCTGCAGTTGTATAGGGGTCTGGTAAGACCACATCTGGAGTGTTGTGTCCAGTTTAGGTCCCCTAATTTGAGGAAGGACATCCTTGTGATTGAGGCAGAATCACGAGATTGATCCATGGGAAGGCGGGACTGTCACACGAGGAAAGATTGAAAAGACTCGGCTCTAAACTGGAGTTTAGGAGGATGAGTGGAGATCTTATAGAAACATATAAAATTATAAAAGGACTGGACAAGCTCGATGAAGGAAAAATGTTCCCAATGTTGGGCGAGTCCAGAACCAGGGGGCACAGTCTTAGAATAAAGGGGAGGCCATTTAAGACTGAGGTGAGAAAAAACTTTTTCACCCAGAGAGTTGTGAATCTGTGGAATTCTCTGCCACAGAGGGCAGTGGAGTCCAAATGACTGGATGGATTTAAGAGAGAGTTAGATGGAGCTCTCGGGGCTAGTGGAATCAAGGGATATGGGGAGAAGGCAGGCATAGGTTATTGATTGGGGACGTTCAGCCCTGATCACAATGAATGGCGATGCTGGCTCAAAGGGCCGAAAGGCCTCCTCCTGCACCTATTTTCTATGTTTCTATAACTTATGAACGAAGAATCCTCATGAGATGACTGATATGTCATCTTCCGAACTTTTTGTATTATTATAGGGCAGTGCATATAAAGGATAATTTACTGCTTGGACAGTTCTACCCAACAGACAGAATGAATAAGAATGGAGAAAGAGGACTGTTCTCCTTGTAATATAGGAGCGATCCTCTTCTCCCCGATAAAACTGAACAACACAATATATAAGAATAACCTAATTATACATGATACAATAAGAATTTGGAAACAAATAAAATTATCCTTAAAATTAAGAAACCTATCTTTGTTAATGCCAATAGTGAATAACCCTTCATTTAAACCATCTCTTATTGATAAAACATATAATCAATGGGAAAGAATGGGAATTAAAAGGATCGGTGATAATGTATGAAATGGGAAATCTGTTATCATTCCAAAATTCCAATTAAAATTTTAACTGAAAAATAACCAATATTTTAAATATCTTCAGATCTGCGACTTCATGAAGAAATACATACAAAGATATCAAAACAACTTTAGATCCACTGGAAGAAGCAATGAACATTAAGGCTGACTCACAGAAATTAATATCATATTTATATGATAGTATTTTAAATATAGATTTACCATCGACAGAGGCACTTAGAGAAGAGTGGGAATGAGAATTAATGATAAAAATTACGAAGGAAACATGGGAAAACGTATTTGGTATATATACATAAATGTTCAATTAATGTAAGATAAAATTGAATAAAAATTTTACATAGATTATATTACTCAAAAACTAGATTGAATAAATTCTATCCAAATATTTCCCCCATTTGTGATAAATGTCTATCCCAAAATGCAACGATAACACACTCTTTTGTCTCCTGCATAAAACTGCATATAAATTCTGGAGTGATATTTTTGAAATATTTACAAAATCTATTTATCTATTTAAGATAAAAATGGAACCTAATACTGAAATGATTGTATTTGGAGTAATGGCAGATGGGAATAAATTGAACTCATCTCAAATTTTATTTTTTAATTATCGGTTAATAATGGCAAAAAAACGTATACTTTTGGAAAAATACAGCCATACTAATGCTTAAAATGTGGATTTCAAACATGTTGGACACTGCACATCTTGAGGAAACGCGATTCCTCCTAATAGATAAATCAGACCAATTTTTAACGAGTTGGTCTCCATTTGTCGACTTTTTGGAAGCATATGGTGCAACAAAATGGTAGAAGCTAACTGTTTCAGGATTGGGAGAGGGATGGTCACGAATATAGATAACGATCTCCTTAATCTCTTACTTTCTACTCTTTCTCTTTCTTTTTTCTTTTTCTTTCTCAACTTTCTTCTTTCACACTTTTTTTCTTTCTCACACACTATATATCACATGTTTCTATCTTTTATTATCTTTTCTCTCTTTTTCTTTTTCATTATTAAAAAGAATAATAATAAGAAGCTGTACATACAATGTAACATGTCAATATATATTAGGCACCTTGATGCCATATTCCTGTACTTACTTTTAATAAAATAAAAAATAAAAAAAAATAAAATTTAAAAAAAAATACAAAAATGAGATGACTGATATGGACTTTACACTGAGCCGCACAAACTGCACAAGATGAAATACTCAACGGGTTGGGCAGCATCTGTGGAGAGAGAACGAGAGTTAATGTTTCATGTAGATACCTCCAACCAAATTGCATTATTTCCAATTCAGTCCACTTAATTAAAATAGTCCATGAATCCACCCGCTCCCACTTTAAGTTCTTCTCCAACGTAGAAGACATGTGCCTAACTCTAGCAGCAGGAAGATAACACAGCCCGTGGGACTCTGAAGGGCATGAAAGAAGTCTCTGAATGCTTGCGACCATCCGGTGGCATCTTAATGGGTGAGCCTCCTGTCTAGATCAAGAGGCATGGTCCATCCATGGTGGCCTCAGAAGGATCTTTGCCCAAATATGTGTAGTGGGATTCAAACAAAGAATCTCCCCCCCACACCACTAAAGTGGCACAGAATGTGCTTTCAGACATTTAATGTTCAAAAACTTCATTTTCTTTATCTCCACAAGGGTCTCAAACAAGCCGCCCAGACATGGTCACCTCCATCTCTACAACAATAAGCACAAGGGCTTCCACCACAACCACTCTCACCACCCTGACTCAAGATGCACCAACCACCAAGAAAGCAAGTTCCATTGAGTCTCCTGGTTCAACACCTCCAAACAGGTTAGTAACTTGAAGAGCCAACTCAGCCTCACCTGAGAACAAATTAGTTAAGTTCAATTCAGCTCAATTTAAAGATACAGTGTGGAAATGGACCCTTTGGCCCACTGAGTCCGCTCTGAGCAGCGATCTCCCCATACACCAGTTCTGATCTACACACGAGGGACAATGTACAGAAGCCAATTAGCCTACAAACACGAACGTCTTTAGAATGTGGGAGGAAACTGGAGAAACTGGAAAAATCTCTTGCAATCACAGGGAGAACGTACAAACTCTGTACAGACAGCACCGGTAGTCAGGATCAAACCCGGGTCTCCTGCGCTGTGAGGCAGCAACTCTACCACTGCGCCACCATGCCAACCCTAAATGGTCAGCATGCTCTCAATGGGCCAAAGGGCCTATTCCCATGTCATATATATCTAAACTCTAAACTATTTTATAGTTCCTTACATACCAATAGAATTATTCGTAATGTTCTAGAATTTAACCTGCACTGCATTCAAGTCTAGTTCCACATTTTTACTTTCCGGATCGAAACGCATGGTTCGTTACTGGGGAGGGAATCAGTCCTATTACCATGAGCTTGTCATTGTTTTTCCTTGTATTTTGCAGGGAGACATGGCAGGTTGTTCTTCCGATTGCCTTGACAATTGTCTTTCTTCTGTTCATCGCTGCCATTATCCTATGTGTAAAAATAAGGCAGAAAAAGAAAACTGGTAAGTTGTGTTGAATGTACGTAAATATCAAGGGTCACTCTTGTTGATTAACGTAGATTTGGCACTTCTCTCTGAGGTGTCTTTCACAAACTCAGACCATTCACCTAGCGTATAACAGCAGGGAAAGACACCAAGTGCTGGAGTAACTCAATGGGCCAGGCAGCATCTCTGGAGAACATGGACAGGTGACATTTCAGGGCAGCACAGTGGCAAAGTGGGAGAGTTGCTGCCTTACAACGCCAGAATCCCGGGTTTGATGCTGACTATGGGTGCTGTCTGTATGCTGTTTGTACGTTCTCCCTGTGAGCGCGTGGGTTTACACCAGAGAGACAGACCCTTTTGCCCAACTCGTCCTTACTGACGCCCAAGGTGCTTCCCTACGCTAGTCCCACTTACCTCTGCTTGTCTCACATCACTCTTAAAGCTTTCTTCTCCATGTATCTCTCCAAATGTCTTTTAAACACTGGAAATGGACTGCCCATTACCACTTCCTCTGTCGGTTTGATCCATGTGATGAGAGTGGTCAAATCTGGGGTGAATTGACAGGAAAACGGGGTGAATAAAATGGGATTGTGGAGATGAATGGAAATGGATGCTTGATGGGCCAGCATGAGCTAAAAGGGCCAAAGGGCCTGCTTCCATACTGATGGTTCTGTGAAAACCATCTGGTTGGAAGCTACAATAATATGCATAAGTGCATCAGTCTTATCCAGATTGAACAAGCATGTTTTCATCTGCAAATGGTACAGAGGAAGTGATGGCCACAGGAAACCAAGAGACGATTGAGATCTTTCAGAAGCAGAAGGAGACAAACATATTTCCCAACAGGTTCAGACATCGACGTCCTGTTATTTAGCTTAGTGATGACACGTGAACCCACTGAATCTCCATGCAGTGAAATTATCCGGAAATTGTAAAGCCGTTTTGAAGTAGAACCCTTGGAAATGTCCAGGAGTGGTGGATGTAAGATCTGCAGGAGGAGGCAGGAGAGATGACTGGTGACAACTTTGCAGAATTCATCAAGTCATAGAACTATACAGCACTGGCCATGCACTGAAGTTTAAATGTGTTCTGCTCCTTCCCTGTTCACAATCTAATGCTTCACACCAGAAACAAGGCTCAGCTCTTTTCTAAATGCCGACATTAGTATTTGGTTTAGTTTAAGAAAGAACTGCAGATGCTGAAAAAAATCGAAGGTAGACAGAAATGCTGGAGGAAGTCAGTGGATGAGACAGCATCTATGGGGAGAAGGAATAGATGACGGTTTAGGTCGAGACCCTTGCATTAGAAGGGTTCCGACCTGAAACGTCACCTATTCCTTGTCTCCACAGATGCTGCCTCACCCGATGAGTTCCTCCAGCATTTTTGTCTACCTTTGGTTTAGTTTAGTTTAGTTTAGAGATACATCGTGAAATCTTCGGCCAACGAGTCCATACCGACCATCAATTATCCGCACACTAGTCGTAGAGTCATAGAGTCATACAGCATGGAAACAGGCCCTTCGGCCCAACTGATGCACACCGACCAACATGCTCCATCTACACTCGTCCCACCTGCCTGCATTTGCCCGTATCCCTCCAAACCTGTCCTATCCATGTACCTGCCTTAATGTTTCTTAAACGTTGTGATAGAATTGAAGACTGTGCAGTGTTACAATTTCTGAACACATTTGTTTCGCTTAGTTGGTAGATGGAGCATGGAAACAGGCCCTTCAACCCACCAGGTCTACGCCGAACATTGATCATCCATTCACACTAGTTCTACATTATCCCACTTTCTCATCCATGCCCTGCACCCTGGGGGCAATCAACAGATTTGCAGCAGTTCAAGAATGTGGTTCACCAGCATCTTTGCATGGTTTTTGTTGCATTGACCACTTCTGAGGTCGCTCCCTGTTTTGTCAGTTCCATTTTCATGGCCAAAGTGTTACAACGCAGGCCAGGCATGGTGACTATTCTCATCATCGGCATGGCCTCTTGCTCACTGTGTCCAAGCAACACGAGAGATTTTGCTAATTTCAGTCTCAAATGAAAAGGAAGTGTAGGTAAGGTTTGGGAATCTGAAACCAGACAGGGCCTTTGAAAGAAAGCAGCAGAGAACTTAAGCAGAGAATCAGGAGGGCTAAAAGGGGCCATCAAATGTCCTTTGCGAAAACAGACACAAACATTGTTCCTAGTGTGTAGGATAGTGCCAGTGTACGGGGTGATCGCTGGTCGGTGTGGACTCGGTGTATCTCTAAGTCTAAAGATGTAATCAAAGCATCTAATCCCCTTCCTTATGGAAGCACCAAGTACCCTACACTAGTTCTATTCTACACACCAGGAAGCCGTTTAATGCACAAACCTACACATCCTTGGAATGTGATGGGAAACCGGAGCACCCACGTGGTCACGGGGAGAATGTACCGACTCTGTACAGACAGCATCCATAGTGAGGATCGAACCCGGGTCTCTGGCGCTGTGAGGCAGCAACTCTACCGCTGTGCCACCGTGCCGTCCATTGCGAGGAGGCATTCCCCTGATACTTTTCCTCGATGCAATAGATTATATTAGACAGACACATCTTCTCTCCAGAGATGTGGCTTGTCCCGCTGAGTTACTCCAGCATTTTGTGTCTACCTTCGGTGTAAACCAGCATCTGCAGTTCGTTCCTACACAGATTATATTAGAGTTGCGGAAAGTAACTTCATGAAAACATATTTGTCCTGCATCCAATCCTCCTCCGCAAAGAATGAACCATACAACTGTGCCTTACAGCGCCAGAGACCAGTGTTCGATCCTGACTATGGGTCCGGTCTTTATGGAGTTTGTATGTTCTTCCCATGACCGCATGGTTTTTCTCCGAGAATTTTGGTATCCTCCCACACTCCAAAGATGTACAGGTTTGTAGATTAATTGGCTTGGTATAAATGTAAATTGTAAACAGACCACCAAACAGCAGTAGGGAGGTTGGGAATAGCTTCATGCAGGAAATTAGGGATGCATGTAGCAAAGGTACAGCGGTTATCATGGGTGACTTTAGATTGGGCCAACCAAATTGGTAACAACACTGAGAAGCAGGATTTCCTGGAATGTATACGGGATGGGTTTTTAAACCAATATGTAGAGGAACCGACTAGAGGGCAGGCCATCCTAGACTGGGTATTGTGTAATGAGGAAGGTTTAGCGATCTTGTTTTGCTGAGCCCCTTGGGCAACAGTGACCATAATATAGAGGAATCCTAAATTAGGATGGAGGGTGACACGGTTAATTCAGAGACTAGGGTCCTAAACTTGATTAAAGGAGACTTTGAAGGTATGAGACGGGAATTGGCTAGGATAGACTGGCAAACTATACTTAAAGGGTTGACAGTGGCGATGCAATGGAAAAGATTTAAAGACCGCAAGGATGAACTTCAGAAATTGTTCATCCCTGTCTGGTGAAAAAATAAAACTGGGAAGGCAGCTCGAAAGTGACTGATGAGGGAAGTCAAGGATAGTGTTAAATCCAAATGAAGAGGCATATAAATTGGCCAAAAGAAGTGGCAAACCAAAGGACTGGGAGAAATTTAGAACTCAACAGGGGAGGATAAAGGGGTTAATTAAAAGGGGGAATAAGAGCATGAAAGAAAGCTTGCGGGGAATATAAAAACTGACTCTAAAACTTTCTTTAGGTATGTAAAAAGGAAAAGATTTGTGAAGACGAATGTAAGTCCCTTACAGTCAGAGACAGGTGGATTTATAATGGGAAACAAGGGAATGACAGAACAGTTAAACGAGTACTTTGGGTACACAAAAAGCTGGAGAAACTCAGCGGGTGCAGCAGCATCTAAGGAGCGAAGGAGATAGGCGACGTTTCGGGTCGAGACCCTTCTTCAGACTGGTCAGGGATCAGGGAAACGAGAGATATAGACGGTGATGTGGAGAGATAAGGAACAATGAGTGAAAGATATGCAAAAAAGTATCGGTGATAAAGGGAACAAGCCATTGTAAGCTGTTTGTGGTGTGAAAATGAGAAGCTAGTGCGACTAGGGTGGGGGAGAGATCAATGAGTGAAAGATATGCAAAAAAGTATCGGTGATAAAGGGAACAAGCCATTGTAAGCTGTTTGTGGTGTGAAAATGAGAAGCTAGTGCGACTAGGGTGGGGGAGAGATAGAGATAGAGGGAATGCCAGGGCCCGAGGGCTGAGGGAGAGGTGGGAAGGGGAGGAGACAGCAAGGGTTAACAGAATTGAGAAAATTCAATATTCAAGCCCAAAGGATGCAGACTCCCCAAGCGGAATATGAGGTGCTGTTCCTCCAGCTTGCGGTGTTGCTCACTCTGGCCGTGGAGGAGGCCCAGGACCGAGAGCCTGGGCCTCCTCCACGGCCTCTCTCGGTCCTGGGCCTCCTCCACGGCCAGAGTGAGCAACACCGCAAGCTGGAGGAACAGCACCTCATATTCCGCTTGGGGAGTCTGCATCCTTTGGGCTTGAATATTGAATTTTCTCAATTCTGTTAACCCTTGCTGTCTCCTCCCCTTCCCACCTCTCCCTCAGCCCTCGGGCCCTGGCATTCCCTCTATCTCTATCTCTCCCCCACCCTAGTCGCACTAGCTTCTCATTTTCACACCACAAACAGCTTACAATGGCTTGTTCCCTTTATCACCGATACTTTTTTTGCATATCTTTCACTCATTGATCTCTCCCCCACCCTAGTCGCACTAGCTTCTCATTTTCACACCACAAACAGCTTACAATGGCTTGTTCCCTTTATCACCGATACTTTTTTGCATATCTTTCACTCATTGTTCCTTATCTCTCCACATCACCGTCTATATCTCTCGTTTCCCTGATCCCTGACCAGTCTGAAGAAGGGTCTCGACCCGAAACGTCGCCTATCTCCTTCGCTCCTTAGATGCTGCTGCACCCGCTGAGTTTCTCCAGCTTTTTGTGTACCCTCGATTCTCCAGCATCTGCAGTTCCTTCTTTAAAACGAGTACTTTGGTTCTGTTCACTGAGGAAGACACAAACAATCTCCCGGAAATACTGTGGGCCGAGGATCTAGTGGGATGGAGGAAATGAAGGCAATCCACACTAGTCAGAAAATGGTGTTAGGTAAACTGTTGGGACTGAAGACAGATAATTCCCCGGAGCCTGATGGTCTGCATCCCAGAGTACTCAAGGAAGCGGCCCTAGAAATCGTGAAGTAAAAATTCACAGCGACCATAATGAGACCGCGACTAGTTCCCAGAATGCGGGAACTCCTCATGACCATGAAGGCAACTCCCCGGCAACCACCCGCGAACATGTGGCGACTGCATAGTCTCCTGCAGTCGCCTAAAAAGTCTCCTAAGTGGGACAGGCCCATAACTTTCATGAAAGTGCATCAAGTATGACATCAATGGATAAAATGCAACATTGTCCTTTGCGTGACTTCAATGAAGTCCATATGAGAATTAATTATCATTATATTTTTCAGGCTCAAATGGACAGAGAATTATGAATCAGGAAAATCCAGCAGAAAGTTTCACGGTAAGGCAATGCCACAGCATGTTGTGGTCGCAGGGAAATAAAACAACCTTATTCATCCCTGAACGGTCGCACATCACATGACATATCGATCACTTGACCGCTTATAACATGGCACCTTTCTCCACTGCCTTGGTGAGGCCAGGCACAAACTCAAAGCACAACATCTGGGTTCGATTCTGACCTCGGATGTTGTCTGTGCAGTGTTTGCACGTTCTCCCTGTGACCGCCCGGGTTTTCTCCGGGTGATCCGGTTTGCTCCCACATTCCAATGACGTGCAAGTTTGTAGATTAATTGGCTTCTGTAAATTGCCCCCAGTGTGTAGGGATAACATGGAACGACTGTGAACGGGTGACTGATGGTCAGCGTGGACTTGGTGGGCCAAGGGGCCTGTTTCCATTCAGCATCTCTAAACTAACCTAAGTAATTATGTTTAGGTCTGACGAAGGGTCTCGACCCAAAATGCCACCTATTCCTTTTCTCCAGAGATGTTACTCCTGCATTTTGTGTATGCTGTTCTCAAAAAGGCAGTCAGCATCATCGGAGACCCACAGCACCCTGGCCGCGCTCTCCTTTCACCTCTGCCATCGGCAGTCCAAAAACTGGAACGTCCAGGTTCAGGAACAGCTTCATCCCTACAGCCATGAGGCTATTAAACACAACAACCCCAAATATGGTCCAAACTAATTAGTCTTGGGGGCATTGGTTTTATCTTTTTTGCACTTTTACGTGTGTGTGTGTGTGTATGTGTGTCTCTCTCTCTCTTCCTCACACATCTGAGACATATGACAATAAAACACTCCTGACACTATCTTTAAGAAAGAACTGCAGATGCTGGAAAAATCGTAGGTAGACAAAAATGCTGGAGAATCTCAGCGGGTGAGGCAGCATCTATGGAGCGAAGGAATAGGTGACGTTTCGGGTTGGAGATGTCAATGTTCAAGCAGCCCTTGCTTTCCCTCTCTCTCCATCCCTTCCCCCTTCCCAGTTCTCCCACCAGTCTTACTGTCTCCGACTACATTTTATCTCTGTAATGCCCACTCTCCTGACATCAGTCTGAAGAAGGGTCTCGACCCGAAACGTCACCTATTCCTTCGCTCCATAGATGCTGCCTGACCCGCTGAGTTTCTCCAGCATTTTCGTCTACCTTCTGACACTATCTTTAAGTAATTATGTTTCTCACTTGACTCCAAAGGAAACCCCTGTCATTTATACCACCGTGACAAACCGTTCTCCAGCTAGCACGGAGAATACTTACATGAACCTTCAGGATCTGAACACACAAGGACAAGCCAAGAGGCAAGGTGCCGCAGAAGTTGTGTACGCAACAATTCTCACTGATAATAATTAATTCAAGCACCGGAGAACACCAAGAATGCATTGGAAACGGACAGTCTGGTAAAATTGTCTTTGCTTGCCCACAAATCCAGACATTTGCGATCAGATCTTACCAAGAACAGTGCATAACCATATAACCATATAACAATTACAGCACGGAAACAGGCCCTCTCGGCCCTTCCAGTCCCGTGCTGACCATTTGCTTTCCCTAGTCCCATCTACCTGCTCTCAGACCATACCCCTCCATTCCCTTCACGTCCATATACCTATCCACTTTACTCTTAAATGTTAAAATCGATCCTGCCTCCACCACTTCTGCTGGAAGCTGATTCCACACAGCCACCACCCTCTGAGTAAAGAAGTTCCCCCTCACGTTACCCCGAAAGCTCTGTCCCTTAATTCTCATGTCATGCCCTCTTGTTTGAATCTTCCCTACCCTCAATGGGAAAAAAACGTATCCACGTCAACTCTGTCTATCCCTTTCATCATTTTAAAGACCTCAATCAAGTCCCCCCTTAACCTTCTGCGCTCCAAAGAATAAAGACCAAACTTGTTCAACCTTTCTCTGTAACATAGTTGCTGGAACCCAGGCAACATTCTAGTAAATCTCCTCTGTACTCTCTCTATTTGTTGACATCCTTCCTATAACTAGGCGACCAAAATTGTACACCATACTCCAGAATTGGTCTTACCAATGCCTTGTACCTTGCCTTGGTCATCAAGATAACTGCAGATTTGGGGAAATCTGATAAAGATAGAACATAGATAAGTAACAAACCGGCCCTTCGGCCCACAATATCCGTGCCGAAAATGAAAAATGAAAAAACACTCAGCAGGTCAGGCAGCACCTGTGGAGATAGAAACAGAGATAACATGATAGTTCGATGACCTTAGGTGAGACGGTAAAGATTTAGTAGGAACCCGAGGTTCAACCTTTTCATTCAGAGGGTGGTGGGTGTAAGGAACAAGCTGCTAGAGGAGGCAGTTGAGGCAGGAATATTAACAACATTTAAAAGACATTTGGATAGATACATGGATAGGAAAGGTTTAGAGGGATATGGGCCAAATGTGGGAAGGTGGGACTATCATAGATGGGTTGGCAAGGACAAATTGGGCCAAATGGCCTGGTTCGTGCTGTATGTCTCTTGTTGAGTTAGTATTCAACGTAGGAAAATAAGAGCAGAAATAGGCCATTCAGCCCTTCAAGCCAATTCCTCCATTCAACACAATCATGGCTGATCTGCCTCCAACCTCATCTCCTCTCCTGTGCCAGTTCCTCAATGCCCTCGACTCCCTGCCCCTTCAAACTCCTCTTGAAATATCCCTAATGATCCAGCCTCAATAACCTCCCAGTTGCAGGTTATTCCAGGGATTCATCACTCCGTTCCGCTTTCCACAAATGCCGCCGAACATGTTGAGATTTTCCACCATTTTTCTTTTGCCTCAATTAGAACAGCTGTGGAATTTGAACTGCTATTAATTTGTGATTAAAAAATAAATATGTATATGTACTGTTGGACACAAAACTGTCGGCTTGTTGTTAAAACTCACTGGTTGACTTTCCACCATCCAGTTTACCAAGAAAAACAGTTCTGTTACTAAGTCATAGAGTCATACAGCGCGGAAACAGGTCCACGTGCTTTCCAGACAATTGCTTTAATTTCCCTGTATTTTGTGAATGTTTACGCGAAGCGCAGTGGCTTGCAAATATGTGTATGAAGAACAGGAACCGCAAGTGAGAGATTGTGTAAATATGTTCAAATGTTTTGTAGTGAAACATCTACAGATGACATGGGAGATGTTGTAAGCATACAATAAAGTGCACTTGTCTTCTGAATACCTGGTGAGCCCAAGATCTTACCGACTTTGTCGAAGGTGGTTTTGCGGATGGACGTAGAACACAGAACAGCACAGGGACAGGCCCTTCGGCCCACATTGTCCATGCCAAACATGAGGAAAGTTAAACTGATCTCATCTGCCTGCATATAGTCCACTATCCCTCCACCCCCTGCATATCTATGTGCCTATTTTATACTTGTACTGAAATGTATACAAAAATGAATTTCACTGTACCTCGTTACATGACAAATAACGTACCATACCATACTATCTAAAAGACTCAGTGGGCCGAAGGGCCTTTATCTCTAAAGTCTAAAGCAAAGTGCCACAGCGGTAGATTTGCTGCCTCATGGCGCAGAAGACCCAGCTACGATCCTGACCACGGGTGCTGTCTGTGTGGAGTTTGTACGTTTTCCCTGTGATCGCGTGGGCTTTCTCTGGCTTCCTCCTCCATTCCAAAGATGTGCAGGTTAATTGGTTTCTGTAAATTGCCCGTAGTGTGTAGGATAGAACTAGTGCGTGGGCGATCGCTGGTCGATGTGGACTCAGCGGGCCGAAGGACCCGTTTCCACACTGTATTTCTAAACTAAACTCAACTAAAGCATTACATATTAGATGGGAAATGGGATAAATCAACAGCTGAAGCAAAGTCAGCTGCATCAGAGGACCATCGGTCTACAATCGAGCTTCACTACTCATGTGGAAAGAGAAGTTGTTTCAATAGCAATGTCCTCCAAGCAGCAACTCTACCGCTGCGTCACCGTGCTGCCTCGTGAAAAAGCCTCTGGTTATTAAACTGGAAGAGACGTGGGGAGTGGGGGGGCACAAAATGTGGTGAGTGATGGGTGGATACAGGTGAGGAGGGGTGGGGGGGTTGATTGAATGCAATTATTGATTACTGACCATCCAAACAACTTTAAATATTTAAACAACACACACATTTCCGCTGGCAATTCTCATTGCTCTTGTTCGTCTAGCAGAAGGAGAACAGACACATTTAGTTGTATTTAACAGTTTTTCAAGTTGTCAAAAATTTTTATAAATGCCTCACTATCAGTGCAGCACTGTCACAATGCGCATTCACTGTGGTTTTCCTGCAGGTATGGGAGCTAACTCTGCACACTGTCTCAATGCACCAGTGCTATACACTTGTACTGTATCTGAGATGCTTATCTAAGATATATCTAAGTGCTTATGTATAGTGATACTTGTACTGAACAGTACATAGAAACATCGAAACATAGAAAATAGGTGCAGGAGTAGGCCATTCGGCCCTTTGAGCCAGCACGAGCCATTCAATATGATCATGGCTGATCATCCAAAATCAAATTCAAGTTCACATTTACTGCCACATGCACCAATTAAGGTTCAGTGATATCAGTACCCCGTTCCAGCTTTTTCCCCATATCGCCTGATTCCCTTAACCCTAAGAGCTAAATCTAACTCTCTCTTGAATACATACAGTGAATTGGCCTCCACTGCCTTTGGTGGCAGAGAATTCCACAGATTCATAACTCTCTGGGTGAAAAGATTTTTCCTCATCTCAGTCCTAAATGGCCTACCCCTTATTTTTAAACTATAACCCCTGGTTCTGGACACCCCAACATCGAGAACATTTTTCCTGCATCTAACCTGTCCAATCCTCTAAGAATGTTTAATGTTTCTAATAAGATTCCCTCTCATCCTTCTAACTTCCAGCGAATACAAGCCCAGTTGAACCATTCTTTCATCATATGTCAGTCCTGTCATCCTGGGAATTAACCTGGTGAACATACACTGCACTCACTCAATAGCAATAATGTACTTCCTCAAATTAGGAGACCAAAACTGGACACAATACTCCAGGTTGTGGTCTCACCAGGGGCCCTGTACAACTGCAGTAGAACTTCCTTGCTCCAAAACCCAAAATCCTCTCGCAATTGATGGCCAACATGCCATTGGCTTTCTTCACTGCCTGCTGTACCTGCATGCTTACTTTCAGTGACTGATGTACAAGCACACCCAGGTCTTGTTGCTCCTCCCCTTCTCCTAATCTGACACCATTCAGATAATAATCTGCCTTCCTGTTCTTGCCACCAAAGTGGATAACCTCACATTTATCCACATTATACTCATCTGCCATGCCTCTGCCCACTTACTAAACCGATCCAAGTCACCTGCAGCCTCTTAGCATCCTCCTTGCAGCTCACACTGCCACCCAGCTTTGTGTCATCCGCAAACTTAGTAATGTTACATTTAATTCCCTCATCTAAATTGATAATATATATTGTAAATAACTGGGGTCTCAGCACTGAGCCTTGTGGCACCCCACTAGTCACTGCCTGCCATTCTGAAAAAGACCCGTTAATTCCTACCCTTTGCTTCCTGTCTGCCAGCCAGTTCTCTATCCATGTCAATGCCCTACGCCCAATACTGTGCTCTAATTTTGTACACTAATCTCTTGTGTGGGACCTTGTCAAAAGCTTTTTTAAAGTCCAGATACTCCACATCCACTGGCACTCCCTTATCCATTCTACCTGTTACATCCTCAAAAAATTCCAAAAGATTAGTCAAGCATGATTTCCCCTTCATAAATCCATGCTGACTTTCACTGATCCTGTCACTGCGTTCCAAATGCGCTGCTATAACATCCTTAATAATCTATTCCAGCATCTTTCCCACTACCGATTTAAGACTAACTGGTCTATAATTCCTCGTTTTCACATTCGCGAGTGGTCCCCGTAACCTTTGACTCTCTTACCCTGAGTCAATCATGCTTACAATCTTCGCAATGTAAAGTTCTGCGATTGGAGCTCACGTCCCTGGTCACACTATGCTTGACACTTTCCCAGCACCGCTGACATGCAGTAAATGATTGCATTCATTGCACAACCACCATTTTTACTCATACCAATAACAAATTGCTCAAAACTGCAAACCAAACCAGAACTGCCCATTGAAATTCAAGGCACAGTACTCTCCTTATTACTGAATGGCCACTCAGCTGACACTGGCATTTCTAAGTTTGGTTTAGTTTAGAGGAACAGTGGCGGTGGAGGCCGGTTCTCTGGATACTTTCAAGAGAGAGCGAGATAGGGCCCTTAACGATGGCGGAGTCAGGGGATATGGGGAGAAGGCAGGAACGGGGTACAGATTGGGGATGATCAGCCATTGAATGGCGGTGCTGGCTCAAAGGGCCGAATGGCCTACTCCTGTACCTATTGTCTATTGTCTATTGTCTATTGAACCAACACCTTCGGCCCACCAGGTCTGCGGCGACCAGCGATCCCTGCACACTAACACCATCCTACACATCAGGGACAATTTGCAATTACACCAAGCCCATTAGCCTACAAACCTGCACGTCTTTGGAGTGTGGGAGGAAACTGGAGATCCTGAAGAAAACCCACGCAGGTTACGGGAAGGACGTACAAACTCCATATAGACAAGCACCCGTAGTTAGGATCGAACCCGGGTGTCTGGTGCTGTAAGGCAGCAACTCTACCACTGCACCCCAAGATATTATGATACCTTAAGATATTCCAAGTCTGTCTACATTGAGATAGAAGAGGACCTTGCAGCATGTAACCACAGCAACCATTCCTATCCATGTACCAGTCCAATTGTCTTGTTATTGTAGCTCGCTTAGCTACCTCCTTTGGCAGCTCGTTCCATATACCCACCACATTCACATCCACATGAGTGAAAAGCTTGCCCCTTAGGTTCCTATTAAATCCCTCCCCCCTCAATTTAAACTTGTCTGGATTTTGATTCCCCTTTTACTCTGGGTAAAAGACTCTGAACTCACCCTATCAATTCCTCCTCATGATTGTATACACCTCTATAAGATCACCCCTCAGCCTCCTGTGCTCCAAGGAATAAAGTCCAGATTATCCAAATTTGGTTTAGTTTATCATTTAGTTTATCACATGGACCAAGGCACAATGAAACACTTTTTTCTTGCATGCCATCCAGTCAGCAAAAGGACAATACGTGATTACAATCAAGCCACCCACAGTGTACAGATACAGGATAAAGGGAAATACTGTAGGTTTAGTGCAAGTTAAAGTCCAGTAAAGTCCAATTAAAGATGGTGCAATGGTCTCCAATGAGGTAGATGGTAGGTCAGGATCACTCTCTAGTTAGTAATAAGAAGGTTCCGTTTCATGATAACATGAAGGAAGGAAGAAACTCCGTGAATCTGCAGGTGTGCGTTTTCAAACTTCTGTACCTCTTGCCTGATGAGAGAGGGGAGAAGAGGGAGTGGCCAGGGTGAGACTTGTCCTCCTTGTAGCTCAGACCTTCAAGTCCTGGCAAAATCCTGATAAATCTTCTCAGCACTCTTCCCAGCCATGAAGGAATCATTTCAACTGTTTAGGAAAGAACTGCAGATGCCGGTTTAAACCGAAGGTAGACACAAAAAGCCGGAGTAACTCAGACAGTGGACAGATTCCGGACTAATACGGGTTCCAGGAGTTATGGGGAGAAGGCAGGAGAATGGGGTTAGGAGGGAGAGATAGATCAGCCATGATTGAATGGCGGAGTAGACATGATGGCCCGAACAGCCTAATTCTGCCCCATCAACATGGTCATGGAACCATAGCGCAGTTATATGTTAACGTGAAGATTAGCTCTTGTTATTTAAATAAGTGATGATACGCTGCTGTTCAGCCAAAGGACCAGGAGCCTAGAAAGGAACCAATTAACTTTACATTTTAGCAAGAGTTAAAACGAACTGTGACAAGAGTCTGGGATTTAACAGAGGATTTAAGAGACTTTCGGACTGGCACATGCATGTAAGAGAAAAAAGATACAAAGTGCTGGAGTAACTCAGCGGGTCAGGCAGCATCTCTAGAGAACATGGATAGGTGATATTTTGGGCCGGGACCCTTCTTCAGACTGACTGCGGTGGGGGGAGGGGGATGGGGAGAATGCCCCACTATGTCAATCAGTTTTTAAGAGTCCTTGGTAGGGGCAGATGGATATGCAGGGAATGGGAAGATATGGATGATGAGCAGGCAGATAGGGGTTGGTCATAGCATCATGTTCAGCATGGTGATTGTGGGCCAAATGGCCTGTTCTTGTGCTGTACTGTTCTATGCTTTTAAAGTGAAGATGCAGCACAGAAGATTTTTACAGTACGATCCTTCCTCGGATGCTGTCTTTGTGGAGTTTCTCCCCGTCACATATGGGTTTCTTCCGGATGCTCCAGTTTCCTCCCACCTCCCATTTTAGGATGAGGGGGACATTGAAACTTAACGAATAGTGAAAGGCCTGGAGATAGAGTGAATGTGGAGAGGATGTTTCCACTGGTGGGAGAGTCTAGGACCAGAGTGCACAGCCTCAAAATAACAGGACGTTTAGTTTAGTTTGGAGATACAGCGTGGAAACAGGCGCTTCGACCCACCGAGTCCACGCTGACCAGCGATCCCCGCACATTAGTTCCATCCTATACACAGGGAACGATTTTTACCAAAGCCAATTAACCTACAAACCTGCACGTCTTTGGAGTATGGGAGGAAACCGGAGCACCCGGAGAAAACCAGGTCAGAGGGAGAACGTACAAATACCGTACAGACTGCACACGTACGCGGGTCTCTGGCGCTGTAAGGCAGCATCTCTACCGCTGCGCTACTGTCCTGTACCTGTACCTGTTACAAAGGACATACCTGAACAAATGTGTTGTGGATTAATTTATTTAGTCAGAGGGTGGTGAATCTGTGGAATTCATTGCCACAGATGGCTGTGGAGGCCAAGTCATTGGGTATTTTTAAGGCGGAGATTCACAGATTCTTGGTTCGTAAAGGGGTCAGGGGTTATGGGGAGAAGGCAGGAGAATTGGGTTGAGAGGGAGAAATAGATCAGCCATGATTGAATGGCGGGACAGACGATGAACCGAATGGCCTAAATGTTCTCCTATAAACTTATGAACATGAGATTATGTCTGGCGGGGGGAGGGGGGGGGGGGCGGGTTATGGGAATATTTTGATGTGATTCTGTAAAATCTCCAGCATTAAATTTCACCCAACAGGTTCCCTAGCACAGCTTCACCTGATGGCGATAAGAGCTGGCGAGGGAGAAACAGTGACTATAGAATGTCCAAACGCTCAGAAAACAGATCCTGTCAGCTGGTGCAAAGCCTTATTCTGGAAATGAGTGTCAAATAATAGTCAACACTGAGCAAGACGAGAACCGTAGTGGAAGGATATCAATGAGAAGACTCAATGGGTCTGTTTTTGTAACAAGTCAACTTCAGAAGAATGATGCAGGAACATACTGGTGTGGAACAATTCAGACAAATGGAATCCATGTTTCAGATATTGTCATGCTGGATGTATTCACAGGTAAGAGGTTTTCCGAAGATTTTAAGACTGACAATATGCTTCACCGATAATACACACTTGGACTGCTGTGCCATAATGAGCATACTGATTGTTATGGAGAGGTGCTGCCCGTCCTGCTGAGTTACTCCAGCACTTTCTACGCTTTCCAGCAGATTCCAGCATCTGCAGTTCCTTGTGTCTACCGATTGTTAAGCGAGTTTAACTTACAAAGGTGTGTTGGAAGGATGCTGGTGTGCACCGAAGATAGACTCAAACAGCTGGAGAGGCGGGATAGGCAGCTTCCCGGGAGAAATTGAATACGTGACATTTGGGTCAATAGACGATAGACAATAGGTGCAGGGGTAGGCCATTCGGCCCTTAAGCCAGCACCGCCATTCAATGTGATTCATGGCTGATCATCCCAATCAGTACCCCCATTCCTGCCTTCTCCCCATATCCCCTGACTCCGCTATCTTTAAGAGCCCTACCTAGCTGTTTCTTGAAAGTATCCAGAGAATCGGCCTCCACCGCCCTCTGAGAGCAGAAAATTCCACAGACTCACAACTCTCTGTGTGAAAAAAGTGTTTCCTCATCTTCCCGTTCTAAATGGCTTTACCCCTTACTTCTTAAACTGTGACCCCTGGTTTCTGGATTCCCCCAACGTCAGGAACATGTTTCCTGCCTCTAGCGTGTCCAAACCCTTAATAATCTTATATGTTTCAATAAGATCCCCTCTCATCCTTCTAAACTTCGGAGTGTACAAGCCCAGCCGCTCCGGGTCGGGGCAATTCCTCAGACTGAAAGAAGGGAGCTGGGGAATAGTTGGTGGAACTAGGGTGGAAGGGGGCAAGGGGGGAGGGGAGTGGAGTGTTAGTAGAAGTTACTTAAAGTTAGAGAATTCAACATTCATACTGCTGGGTTGTAAGCGAACCAAGCAAAATATGAAGTGCTGTTCCTCCAATTTGCGCATGGCCTCACGTTAACTCACGTTAAAGGAGACGGGCGGGGCAAGTGTGGGGAGAGTCGGAGACTCCTGGAACGTGCTGCCAGGGGTGGTGGTGGAGGCAGATACGATAGCGGCATTTACGAGGCTTTTAGACAGGCACATGGATATGCAGGGAATGGAGGGATGTGGGTCACTTGAAGGCAGAGGGGGTTAGTTTAACCTGGCACCATGTCGGGTATAGACAATGTGGGCCGAAGGGCTCGTTTCCTGTACTGTCCTGTTTAATGTTTACTGCTACTCGGGGAAATAGGAGAACTATTGTTATTCTAAATTACATGCTGTTACCTTTTTTGCAGATGGTTGCAAAAAACTCAGAAAACTCCCACCACAGCCAAGGTAAGAATGTAGAGCTGTATGAAACCATACTGTATTTTACTTCGGAGTCACGTGAGTGACTACGTGAAGAAGAGCCCGCCCTCACGCTGGTAACGGCATGACGTCGACGCTGACGGCGGAAGGTGGAGCTGCAGTAAGGAGCAGCTCCTCGCAGCGGTCGGAACGGCCCGCAGGTAAGAACAGTAAAGTTGGGATTTCTTAGCGGGCGCTGGGTAGGTCCTCCTCCCAGCAGTATAGGAAATATATTAAATCAGGTCCAGAGTTCATATTAGTGCTGGATAAGCACAGATGATAAAGTAAACTTATATATTCGCGGGTCAAAATGCTTCTGGGGTGAAAAATAAATATACGGGGGAAAGCTAGTGCGGGAGCCGGTTCCGATACCGGTGGCCGCAGATATACCCGTTAGCGAATTAGTTTACAAAAATGATAACCACGGAGAGAAATGCTCCCGAATATGAAAAATGGAAAAATAAAATAAAATAAAAATCTGAGAGGCCCGTGGTTCTGATGACTCTGACATTGAAAAATCCTCCAGATAAGTAAACTATGTGGAACTGATTATGGAGGCATATGGAGAAAGTTTCTCCAAATAATTATGAGACTAGGGTCAAAGTACCCTGAAGGTTCCTAAGATTAGCCCTGAGGGGTTTAATTATTTTGAAATATGGCCATGGGCCTAATTGGAAGTTTGGAACTGCCGGACCCAGGATTTGGGCCGGAAGAAGTCTCATAGGGATGAAATCCCAATTGATTTAGGGCGCAGAAGGCAGACCCTGTTGATGGTGATTTGCATTTTTGAAAGCACACCACAAAATAAAAATAAAAATAAAATGAAAAAATATGAAAAAGAGGCCAAAGATGCATGGAATAGCAAAAAGGTTTTGCTATATATGAAGGAAGTGGTGAGGCTATGGAAGAAATCCTAGCTGCCAACATATATATAGGTATCTCACCAACTTCATGATTTTGTGATGATTGAAATATTAAAATTGCACAGCACAGGAAATTGTGCCTCATTGGAAGAGCCTACGGTTTATTCCGTTAATATGGGCATCCATGACTCCAAATATGAGAGCGTCCAAATAGTGAGGTTTAAAAATCCTCACAAATTATTCTGCTGCTATTATGGCTTTTGGGCAGATGAAAGGAAAACATAAAATAAAGACGCTATTGTGCAATTCTTTCTATGAAATTTTATATAATATAAATGGCTATTTGGGGCCATTTTTCACCCAAGGTTGCATACCTGTGTCGAGCAAGTGGTGTTTAAGCTCTTGGTTATCTGTTTGGAGTAATCTGCCTAACTTATTGAAATTGGATGAAAAGCTAAATATTTTAGCTGCATGAAACCTTCGTCTTTGGACGAAAAGGTATTTTCGCCCATGAAGGGGATTTTGATATTGGAAATAGAGGCAGAAATATGTCAAGGAAGTTTTATTGTATTGCACAACCAAATACTTACCCGAATTCAGGGGATAAGGAGAACACCACGCTCATATGCAGAGGAATTAAAGACTTGTTCCCTGCTTAAAGAAACTGCGGATTAATCTCCAGTTAGAGGGAGATTACAAAAAGTTTATTAAGACTGGCTTACTATTTATTTTTTGATCAGTATATTACGAGCAGTTTCATTAACACTACTGTTACTTATTAAAAAAAAAAAAGATGGTTAATCCTCCTGTACAGAATAAACTGCTTATGTTTTCGTGTTTTCTCTGCAATTGAAAAAGCAGAGATTTATGTTCACATTACCTAATTAAGTCTGGGAAAGAGGTAATGGAAAAGATTTTGAACACGAGCATAATTTGTCTTTAATGTTAGAAGGCATTACAGATGATGGTTGCAGAAGTATTCTGGACTTTACAGGTCTAAATAAGTTTGTAGAATACAAACATGTTTCAAATGGAGATATTGAAACTGCAAAATATTTAATTCAGCAGGTTGTTATATGGCTAAGATTGATGAAAAGACTGCCTATTATTCTGTACCTATGCATCAGGTCTCGGTGGTACTTAAATTTTAATTGGTTGTGACAATTATGGCAGTTAAGCTTTGCCAAATGGACTGAGTTCAGCTTTTTACTCTTTACGAAACTGTTGAAACCAGTTTAGCCCAATTAGAGCACAAAATGCACATCATTATGGCTTATCTCAATGACATTCTGGTCATTAGTGGATTATCAGGAGTCAGCTGAGGACTCAGTTTCAGTTACTAAAGCTTTGTGGAAGCTAAGGTTCTTAATTCATCTAATTAAGCCCCAGCTGCAGCCAGCACAAACAATTTACTTTTGGGGTTTTGTAATTAACTCAGTGACTATGTTAATACCTTTACCAACAGATAAAGTCGATGATATTTTGGTAACTTGTCATTATCTCATTCAAAACCTTATCCTTCCATCCGAGAAATGGTGACAACCATTGGTGAACTGCTAGCAGCAGCATTTCCTGCAGTAGAATTTGGTTCATTACATTTATTGATATACTTCGAAGGTACAAGATACAAGCTCTCAAAGAGAAGGCAGGCCATTTGACAGGCCTATGTAATTAACAAAAGAAGCTGTATTGGAATTTACAATGGTGGGTTAAAAAAGGAAAAATGTCCCACAAGCTGCTAAATAAATATTATGATTAAACACAGCCTGAAATGGTTTTACATACAGATGCTAGTGCTCTCGGATGGGGGCCACAGATTTATCCTCCAGTTGGTGGAGGTAGATGGAAAACTGAAGAACAAGTGTATTCTCCAAGAGTATGGTATTAAACTATTGGGGAGTTTATTGGGGGCCTTTTATGGGCTAAAAGCATATTGTTGTGCTAAACAAGGTCTGCATGTGTTAATACAATTACACAATAAAACAGCTGTGTGTTTACATTAATCACATGGGGAGAGTTGGATCAGTATCATGTGATTGTCTGGTCAATGAGATATGGCAATAGGTGTATTGGTCGGCAGATATGGATTGCAGTAAGCTATACTCCAGGTAAAGACAATGGGTAGCAGATGAAAGGGTCCAGGATTTTTAAAGATAATACGAAATGGGATGTTTAAGCCACCAATTATTTAAGAATATTGTTCGACGATTTGGGTTGCCAGAAATTGATTTGTTTGCATCCAGGCTTAATCATCACTTGCCCTCATATGTGTCTTGGGAACCGATCCGGACGCAGTTGCAGAAGATGCATTTTTTTATTACACTGGGGAAAAATGTGCTTTTTATGCTTTTCCACCATTTGCTCTGATCCAGAGATGCTTGAAGAAAATAGAGCAAGATTCAGCTTTCCGGATTGTTGGTAGTGCCAAATTTGGCCAACTCAACCTGGTTCCCAGTTATGCTGAATATGATTAAAGAACCGTATTGTGCAGATTCTTAACTGTAGTGATATCTTGACTAATCCAGTAACAAATGAAGATTACCCATTATATGCATATATGAAATTGGTTAATCTGCAGGTTTTGACCAGACCACTACAGGAACTGGGATTGTCGGACCAAAGATTGACAGTTATTGGCACATCATGGCGAGATAGCACACAGAAACAATATATGACACATATTAAGAAATAGGAAGAATTTTGCACACAGTCAAAATATTTCTGATGATTATGTGAATGTTACTCATGTTTTGGAATTTCCTTGCCAATTTGCGCTTTGGCCAACATTTAAGTTACAGTGCCATTAACACTGCACGCAGTGTCTTGTCGTCCTATTTAGGACTTATGACTGGTGAGGAAATCAATTGGGTCGCATCCATTAGATATCACGATTCATGAAAGGAATTTTTCACATGAATCCGCCAAAACCTAGATATACAGAGATTTGGGATGTGAGCATAGTACTTGCTCTACTTAGAGAATGGACGCCAATTGAAGGGTTATCATTGAATAGGTTAACATTGAAATTGGTCATGTTAATGTCATCTGGTCTCAGCCCAAAGAGTGCAAACTTTACAAATGTTTGCGTTTAGACTGTATGCATGTGACTACAGATAACGTTGTTATTCTATGTTTACGATCTGATCAAACAAAGTAGACCAGGGAGATCTGGAACAAAGGTAACCTTTCAAGCTTTACATATTGAGCTATGCTTTGTGTGTGGTTAGACATTTTTGAACCCAATGAAATATTAAGTGACGGACACTTTTCGAGGAAACGAAAAGACATTGCTCTGCTTACGCACAAAAAGCCACACAACAAAAGCTTCAAAAAAAGTTCAAACTATCTCAAACTGGTTGAAACAGGTGTTGGTTTTAGCGGGAGTATAGACACTGATGTCTTCAAATCTTCACTCCACCAGGCGGCAGCTACGTCCCGCGCGAAGGGGCGGGACGTACCTCTCGAGCATATTTTAAAAATCGCAGGGTGGAGTAAAGAAGAAACTTTCAAAGTTCTACAACAAACCTGATTCACACTATGACAAGCTTTGGACACGCGGTGTGTTGGGAGCACTAATAATCACCTTGCAAAAGTTTGGTTTGCTATTAATTGCTATAAATCATTGTGGTGTAGTCACTGATATCTCTTTGTCACTTGTAATCATTTTTTCCCTCAAATATAAGGAGGGTATTATATGGTTTTTCAGCCATTAAAAAAAAATAATTTGAGAAAAGATCTAACATTTGTGTGCTTTCTCATGTATGTGTTTACTTAGCCGGACTGTCGTACGGATTAATTCTACGACAATAAAAAAACACAGAAAGCTATTAAAACTCTTACGTAGTCACTCACGTGACTCCGAAGTAAAATAGTAAAGATTAAACGAGAACCTTCACCTGTTCGAAGTTTGATCGTTATATTTACGAGGAGTTACGATGAGGGATTACGTGCCCTCCACTCCCACCCTCGTAAATAAATGATCAAAAGGTGGCTAAAGTCTTTTATGAGCCTTACTAAGTTACTCCGGCTTTGGTGTTTCTGTGTTTTTCTTCATGCCGTTGCTTTGAAGTATGCCGCGTTACCAGCGTGAGGGCGGGCTCTTCTTCACGTAATCCCCATCGTAACTCCTCGTAAAATAACGATCAAACTTCGAACAGGTGAGTTCTCGTTTAATCATAATCTTACTATTATTTCTCTTTTTTCAAATTCCGAACAAGATCCATCTGTTCTTTACACGTGTTGAACTGTAGAGGCTGATTTTACAGAACAAGCCAGAGTGCTGGAGTACTCAGCTGGTCAGGCAGCATTTTCTTGAGAACATGGATAGGTGACATTTCAAGGTCGGGACCTGTGAGTCTGAAGCAGGGTCCTGACCGATTCATATTCTCCAGAGATGCTGCCTGACCCGCTGAGTTAATCCAGCACTTTGTGCCCTTTTCTTTAACAAATTAACAGGCCCTTCGGCCCACCAAGCCCGTGCTGACCAGTGATTCCCGCACATTAACACGGCCCTACACACACCAGGGACAATTTTATATTTATACCAAACCAATTAAGATACAAACCTGTGCGTCTTTGGAGTGTGGGAGGAAACCGAAGATCTCAGACAAAACCCACGCGGCTCACCGGGAGAACGTACAAACTCCGGACAGACAGCACCCGTAGTCAGGATTGAACATGGGTCTCTGGCGCTGTGAGGCAGCAACTCTACCGCTGCGCCGCCCTTATTCTCACATTTCCACAGTATTTTGCTTTTGTACTTAAACATCTAACTGACTTTTTTTTCTTTCAGTCTGAAGTAGAAACTGAAGATACGATTGCATATTCCACCGTGACCATTCAGTCGTCAGCTCAGACCGAAGCAAGCCCTGCAATTTATTCCAATCTTAAGGATCTAAAAGAGCAAAATGAAGACGTCAAGATCCATTCGTCAGAATCGGTGGAATATTCTGCTCTGGTGTTCCGATCTTAGTGTAATTGCTCCAGCTTCCATAAACATCCCAAGTTAACGCCATTCTCGTAAACATGTACATTTGCAACATGGAAACAGGCCCTTCAAGTCGACGTCAGCCACCAATCACCCGTTCACATTTCAACATAGTTCTTAAGAAATTACTTACAAGCAAAAATACGCATGTCCAAGATCTAGAGATCACTGAAGTTTGCCTGGATTGTAATCTTTGCTTGGCTTTCTAGTTTTAGATATAGTGTGGGGACAGGTCCTTCAGCCCACCAAATCCACACCGAGCATGGATCATCTTTGGACACTTGTTCTATGCTACACACTTGGGACAATTTTTACACAGAAACCAAACCCACACGTCTTTGGAGTGTGGGAGAAAACAGGAGCACCCGGAGAAAAAACCCACATGAAAACAATTGCCTCATGGATAACCCACTTCCTGCTTTAAATCTCAGGCATAATTTTGGCAAACGAGAGTATTTACCAAAACAGAACGTGTTTTTTACTATATTGCAGTAAACAGCGATATAACTCGTGGCTCTAAAATGCTGGAGAAAATATGATACAAAGAAAATAAATGACGACTGGTGTGTGTGACATAGGGAGAACATGCAAACTCTGTTCAGACAGTACCCACCGTCAGAACCGAACCCGGTTGATTGAATGGCGGAGTAGACTTGATGGGCCAAATGGTCTAATTTTGCTCCAAGAACTTATGAACTATTCTACTTGAGGGGAAAATGAGGAAGGAAACTAAGTTTTTCCCCACTGTATCTCAGTACACGTGAGCATAAACCAAGACATCTCCACTACGCTTGACTCATACACACTATTGCAGTACTCCTGGTCTACAGGAAAGGCTTAGAAATAATCCTTCCTCGTGTTTCTCTCATGCAAGAATGGCAGCCAAGCACACACTTGGTCATCCCTATTTGTCACGTGGTCTGACACCATAATATAATATCAGGAGCAGCAGGAAGGAATCAAAGTTCAATCACATGACTAAACAAGACAGATTTCCACAAGGATCAAAGCGATCTCTGCAATACAAAAGGTTGTAATTAAGAGGTATGGAGAGGCTACAAAAGTTGTCCATATCCAGCCTGACGATTTTGAGCAGACAAAACAGAGTGCTCAGAGTGCGAGAATCCTAGATAACAGAAACAGGCCTTTCAACCCAACTTGCCCATGATGCCCCATTGACGCTAGTCCAATTTGCCTGTGTTTGGTCCATTTCCCTCTAAACCTGCCCTGTCCATGTACCTGTCCAAGTGTGTGTTAAATGTTGTTTTAGTAACTGCGTCAACTACCTCGTCTGGCAGCTCGTTCGATGTAACCCACCACCCCTTGAGAGAAAAAGTTGCCACTCGGGTACCTTTTAAACCTTTCCCCTCTCACCTTAAACCAGGGGTTCCCAACCTTTTTCATCCCGTTTACCCTGGCAACTTTCTTATTCTTGCGTATGGCACACACATACTAAAGTTGTAGGACTACTACAAATAGGACTCTTTGATCTTATTTGATTGTGCACGCCAGGTTGATTGCATTCGTCGAAACAGGGCGGACCACGTGAAGGTTGCAATCTTCCACCCTGCTGGCAACTTTAATAGCACATACCAATGTTATTTCACTTAGTTATGAACAACTACTGATGAACAGATACCGATATACCAGAAGCAAACACAGTCAATCAATGAGAACAAATATGTATAAATAAATCCAGAATCAACAAATTTACCCCCTGGGAAGGTGAAATTTACCCCAGGTTGGGAACCCTTGCCTTGAACCCATGTCCGCTGGTTCTTGATTCTTTTACTCTGAACAAAAGACTCCGTGTATTCATCCCATCAATTCACCTCATGATTTTAAACACCTCTGTAAAATCCCACCTTAACCGCATGTGTGTTTAATTGACATATGTACAAGCAAAGCAACAAATAAATTGTTCGAGAACTCTTAGAAAAAAGACTATTGTGGTTAATGTGCTAATTTGTTTTCCAACTTACCTTTTTACCAGACCTTCATCGAAAGTTAAACAACCTCCTTTCATCCATCATTTTCAATTAACTATCTGAGTTCTCTGCTCTTCTACTGTTAATGTTCACTCTGATTCTGCAGAATAGGTGCAGGTGTCAGAGGTTATGGAGAGAAAGCAGGAGAATGGGGTTAGGAAGAAGAGATAGATCAGCCATGATTGAATGGCGGAGTAGACGTGATGGGCCGAATGTCCTAATTCTACTCCTTGCACTTGTGACCTTATGAATGAATGTATTTTTTTAATTGACGTGTCATTTGGTTTTGAATTTGGGGAACTCGTGAAGTTCCTGAAAAATGTTCTTTAATTTGATTTGAAGGAAGTGGTTGATGGACCACAGGGTCACCAAGTTCCCAATCGAGTCACACATCCTGAACTTTTTTTAACCTTATAACCTAAATTATGAAAATGAAAAAAGAAAAGAGAAAACAGGAAAGAAAAGAAGTAGAAAGTGAAAAGGTAGATTGAAGAAGAACAAAATAAATCCCCAAAACTAACAAAGCAACGTAGCAGAAAGATATAGAAATTTTAGAAAAGAAAAAGAAAAATGGAGATTTACCTTGCCCCTCGTCCCCCCCGCCCGCCTCATCCAACCCAGCATCGGATTTAAATTTAGATTTGTGTTGCACCATACTATTGTTGTAAGAATTAGGTAAAGGCTGTCCATGTCTTAAGAAATTGATCTGGTTTTTCCGCCAAGACAAGCCTAATGTTTTCCAAATGTAGTGTCTCGGACATGTCTGTGATCCACATCTTCACTGTAGGGACTGTTGTCTGTTTCCATAATTTGAGTATTAATGTTTTCGCCGTTATTAGGCCATTGTTAAGGAAACGTCTTTGAAATATCGTTAGCTCAGAACAGGCCTCTGACATATCTAGTGTGATCAGTTTTGTATCAGGATCCAATTTAGTTTTAAGTATTTTGGAAAATATATCAAAAATTTCCCTCTAGAAGTTTTATATTTTTGTGCAGGAAACAAAAGAATGGGTTATAGTCGCTTCTTGGAGGAGACATTTATCACAGATAGGAGAGACATTTGGGAAGATCTTGTTCAATTTAGACTTTAAATAATAGAGTCTATGCAGTATTTTAAATTGTATTAGGGAGTGCCTAACATTAAGAAAACAGTAATGTATATATAAAAGACTTTCCTCCCAACTATCCTTAGAAATTGTTTTACCCAATTTGTCTTCCCATGCTCGCCTAATTATTTCCGACGATGGGATATGTACATTAAAAAAGTGTATTGTGGAAATAGGATATTAACTTATCTGTATCCGCCTTTCTGTTCATGCATTCGTCTAATATATCTGGGCCCATAGAGTGACAATATTGTGTGTATATTTTCACATAATCTCGTAGTTGAAGATATCTGAAGATATGATTACCTTTCAAATTATATTTCACCTGTAATTCTTGAAACGAAAGGACGGTCCCCATCTCATAAAGATCTCCCAGCTTTTTAATTCCTAGGCTTTCCCATTGTGCAAACGCCTTGTCTAAAGTAGACGGTTTAAACGAGGGATTATTGGTGATTGGTAAGAAGAGAGAGAAATTTCTCAATTTAAGGGTTGATTTCAACTGTTTCCAAATTTGTAAGGTACTATGGATTATCGGATTTTTCACATACATTGATTTCTTCAGATGTATTGGAGAGAGAAGAATCGTGAATATAACGAAAGGCAAACAACCTTCCGTCTCCATTTTTAACCAGTTTACTTGTTGGCATGTATCGTCCATCCAGTAAATTAAATGTTTAATATTAGTTGCCCAATAATAGAGAAGAATATTAGGGAAAGCCAGTCCACCAATTTCTTTAGGTTTGCATAAATGTCGTTTATGAATTCTATGAGTTTTATAATCCCAGATAAAGTTTGTAATCACAGTCGAGTTTTTTTTTAAAGTTTTTAGGGAGATAAATCAGTATTGATCGAAATAGGTACAGGAGTTGTGGAAGGAAAATCATCTTTATGACATTTACTCTACCTATAAGGGAAATCGGAAGTGTTTTCCAAAATTGAATAAGGGCATTTAATTTGGTGATTAATGGTGGAAAACTTGTTAGAAATAAAGAGGAGTATGTTCTAGTCATGCAGACTCCAAGGTATTTAAATTTTTCAGTAGCAATTCTAAAGGAAAATTTTAGGAGATGTGAAGGGTCTTGAGGTTTTATCGGCATAATTTCACTTTTGTTCCAGTTTATTCTATACCCTGAGAAGGAGCCGAATTATGCTATGAGGTTTAGTATATTTGGGATACTAACTTGGGAGTTGGTAATATATAAAAGTACATTGTCTGCATATAATGCATTCTTATTATTAGTATATTTAGTGTTATAACCATGAATGCTCGGATGTACTCTTATACTTTCCACTAAGGGTTCTATAGCAAGGGCAAATAACATTGGTGATGAAGCACACCCTTGCCTATTGTCCCTGGATAATTGAAATGTAGGTGACAGAGTTTGATTAATCAGTATTCTGGCAGTCGGATTGTAATATAATAACTTTATCCATGAAATAAAAATTTTGGAATACTGTGAAATATTCGCATGCTACTTGGTCAAATGCTTTTTCTGCATCTAAGAAATAATTGATAAGTCTTCATTTATCGTTCTGTGTGAGTACATTATATTAAACAAGCTTCTCAAGTTACTGAACAAATGTCTCTTAGGTACAAACCCAGTTTGATCAAAGTGTTTTAATTTACTGATGTACTTACTTAGTCTTCTTGCCAGGGTTTTAGCTAATATTTTCTGCTCTGTATTTAAAAGAACTATTGCTCTATATGATCCTGGCTCTTCAAGATCTTTGTCTTTTTTGGGTATCAATGTAATAGTTGATTCGGCTAAAGTTTGTGGTAATGTCTGTTCATTAAATGCGTGTATATAAAGGGCTCGTAAACAAGGGGAAATTAATTCATGACATTTTTTACTGAACCCATCTGGGCTCGGCGTTTTGCCATTATTCAGTGATTTAATAGTCTCTTCAATATCTTTTACTGCAATCTGCACTCCTAATTCTTCTCGTTCCACCGCATTGAGTGACGGAAGGTTGCAATTGTCAAGGAAGTTTTTAATCTGTATAGTTTCTACTGAAGTTTTAGATGTGTATACATTTTGATAGAATTGTAAAAATCTTTCATTGATATCTTTAGGGAGTGTAAGCAGCTCACCTTTTTCTGATCTAATTTTTTGGATGGTGTGATCGTATTCCATTTTTCTCAGACTACGTGCCAGAAGTTTATGTGGTTTATCACCAAATTCAACATTTTTTGCTTAGTATATTGAAATAACTTAATAACTCTTGCGGAAAGAATTTCATTTAACTTGAATTTTGATAATAGATGCGTTTTCTATATCAAGCTGTCTAATCTATTCTTCTAATTCCAATTGTTCCAACCTGTTTTTTTATTCTGATAAGCTTGATATGAGATAATAGAACCTCTGATAAAGGCCTTAAAAGATTCCCATAATAAAGAGGCCAAAATACCAGGTGTCATTTGTCTCATAAAATAGTTCCATCTGTTGCTTCAGATACTCACAGCAACCTGGGTCGGTTATTATTTGTGGATTCAATCTCCAGAACGTTTTTTTGTTATGCATTCCTTCTAATTTTAAGGAGAATATTAATGGGCAATAATCGGAAATAATATTATTATGATATTTGGGATTAATTGTAAAAGGGATCATTTTTGTGTCCACCAGAAAATAATCAATACGTGTATACGTTTTGTGAATGGCTGAATAAAAAGAATATTCTCCTCCGGATGGATTAGCAATCCTCCATACGTCGGTTATGTTTGTATTTTTTATGTAAGTGTTTAGAAGTTCGCTGGATTTTGATTTTGTATTATATCTCCTTTGCTGTGAAGATTTATCCAGATATGGGTCCAGTACACAATTGAAGTCTCCTCCATTTATCAGATTTTGTTGGGTGGAGTCTGAGATTATGTTAATTATTTTATTAAAAAATTGTGGGTTGTCAAAATTAGGGGCGTAGATATTCACCATAGTAAATGGGGTTGAATATAACTCCCCAGATACTATAATGTACCTACCCTCCTTATCGGCTATGGTGGCTTTGTGTTTGAATGGCGTGCCTTTACGAATTATGATTGCAGTACCTCTAGCTTTAGAGAGGAAAGTAGAATGATATAATTGACCAATCCAGTTAGTCTTCAGCCTGTTATGAGCTCCATCCTTAAGTTGTGTCTCCTGTAATAATATTATATCAGTATTAATAGATTTTAGATGGGCTACGACCTTACCCCTTTTAATTGGCTCATTAACGTCCCTAACATTCCAACTACAAAAGGTGATTCCTCCTGTTTTCATAGGAGGATCATCTTGCATTAAGGCTTACATGGTTTCCCTTGTTTCAAATGGAGTAACACAATATTTAAAATAAGACTTTTAGTTGCTGGGTGGGTGAGACCAATTCCAAGCCCCTGCAGGTATCTCCCAGAAAAATTGCCTTAAAAAAGATAGATAAAGAGTGTAATAGACAAGCTAAAGAATAAAATAAAACATCAAAGATCACAGCATATAGGCATGCTGTGGGTGTATCCCACCCCCTGGTGGAATGATTCTTGTAAACTTCCGTAGATGTTAATTTCAGTTAGCTCCGCTCCATATCATACATATGCACTTCTGACTTTATGAATGAATATTTTTTTTAAATTGACGTGTCATTTGGTTTTGAATTTGGGGAACTCATGAAGTTCCTGAAAAATGTTCTTCAATTTGATTTGAAGAAAGTGGTTGATGGACCACACGGGCAAGTTCCCCATCAAGTCACACATCCTGACTTGAATGATAAATGAGTGGTGGTGTCCAATACAATTACAGGAAACACCTTGTTTTTACGGACCTCTTTATAGAAACATTGGAAATAGGTGGAGTAGGCCATTTGGCCCTTCTAGCCAGCACCACCATTCAATATGATCATGGCTGATCATCCAGAATCAGTTCCCATTCCTGCTCTCTCCCTATATCCCTTGATTAGCCCTAAGAATATCTAACTCTCTCTTGAATACATCCAGTGAATTGGCCTCCACTACCTTCTGTGGCAGAGAATTCCACAGATTCACAAATGTCTGGGTGAGAAAAATTTTCCTCATCTCAGTCCTAAATGGCCTACCTCTTATTCTTAAACTGTGACCCCTGGTTCTGGACTCCGCCGACAGAGGAACCATTTTTCCTGCATCTAGCCTGTCTAATCCCTTAGGAATTTTATATGTTTCTATAAGATCCCCTCTCTTTATATTGCACCGATTATAGCGGAGAGACCGACCGACCTTCACTGCCAGGCCGGGCTGCCGACGTCACCCCGTGCCACTTCCTCGGCCTTGAGTTTGCTTTCGGTTAGTTTAGAGATACAGCACGGAAACAGGCCCTTTGGCCCACCGAGTCCGCACCGACCAGCGATCCCCGCACATTAACACTATCCTACACACACACTAGACACGATTTACATTTATACCAAACCAATCAGCCAATCACGCACAGTAGCCATCAAACGTGTACGTCTTAGGAATGTGGGAGGAAACCGAAGCGGGTCACGGGGAGAAGGTGTAAACTCCGTACAGACAGCACCCCGTAGTCAGGATCGAACCCGGGTCTCTGGCGCTGTAGCTGTAAGGCAGCGACTCTACCGCTGCGCCCACCGTGCTTTAATGTTTCAGCTGAAGAAAAGGCCCTCAGTCAGTGCAATCCCCTGCTCAGCCTAAATGTTATTGTTGGGTCTCTACACATGAAACGCCACATATTACACTCTGTTGTAACAGACAATCAGCTATAACGGACACCATTCTCCCCGTTACAACAAAAGTTTACTGTATTATATTTAGACCCTTAAGTATGCAAAGCACTGACGGAAATGGACCTACTGCAGGCAAACTAGATCAGAGTACAAGGTTTAGCTTGGAGGTGACAGATCGAAGGGCCCCATTTCAGAGTTGTGCAAGTTGTTTCATGTGTGGCGTCTAGCAGAGATGGGGAAACATTATCCATGCAGTTGTCACATTGACTGGCATAAACCAGTTAATCCCACACCAAGATAAATCAGAGAGAAAGCAAAGGTAACAAATCTGAACTTGTTATTGTTATTTGGGACAGGGCTCTTAAATATCATGAGGATATTCTCTCCCCCATAATCGGCACATTAGGCTTTGTTTGGAGTCTGGAGATAAAGCATGAAATCCAGTTCATGCCAACCGTCAATCAATCACCCGTTAACACTAGTTCTGTTACACAGTCTGAAGAAGGGGCTCGACCCGAAACGTCACCTATTCCTTCGCTCCATAGATGCTGCCTCACCCGCTGAGTTCCTCCAGCATTTTTGTCTACCTTTGATTTTTTGAGCATCTGCAGTTCTTTCTTGAACAAAACGTAACCACTTTCTCATCCACTCCCTATACACTTCCGGTGGCGCTATGGAGGGCTAGAGGATAACGCCAGCCAGCTCCACGAAAAAAAACGGGAAAAACGGGGGATTAACGGACCTACCTGCTGCCTGCTGCTTGCTGCCTGCCGTTTCTGCACCGACTGTTGTGAGTGACGTCATCAGGCGCGCGACTAATTATGGCAACAACACGGAGCCCTACCGACAAGGGGAAAACTCGATCAACCCGGCAGAGACAGGCAGAAGGCCAAACTGAAGCCTCGGACTCGAGTAGGACCTCCTCCCAAGAAGATGTATCCAAAAAAACAGGGAAAAAAACGGAAGGTGAGGAATTGAAAACTTTTATTTCTCAACAGATTGCTGGTTTAAGGGAAGAAATAAACCAGATGAACAGTCAGATGAACCAGATGAACAATCAATTGAAAGAATTCCAACAGGAAACAAATTTAAATATTAATAACAAGATCAAGAAATTATCGCAAGATCTGAAGAGTGAATTCACAGAAATGATTAATGAAATGAAAAAGGAGATGGACAAAAAACTTGAAAAGGTTGAAAAAGACTTTCAAAATAGGATGAATCCTATGGAGGAAGTATTGGAACAACAGACGGCTGGTATAAAGAACCTTGAAGAAGTAGCTGATACAAGTGCTTTGACTACAGCAAAGTTGCTTACAGAAAACGAACGTCTAACGAACTTGCTGACTAAAATAACAGAGAAATGTACTGAGCTAGAAGGACGCCAGAGAAGACAAAATCTGAGGATTGCAGGGATTCCTGAAGGACGAGAGAAAAATGAAGATCCTCGAGAATTTACTGCAAATTTACTACAACGTGTTCTATCTCTGGATCAAACGCCTTTATTAGCCCGGGCTCATAGAGTCAGGAGACCTCAGACCAGTCCAAACGCCCCTCCAAGACAAATGATTATAAAGCTACAATATGATTTTGTCGTGGATGAGATTATGCGAAAAGCTTCGAGAAACAGAAACCTGGTATTTGAAGGACAAAAGATCAGCATCTACCGAGACTATCCACCAGAGGTTGCCAGGAAACGGAAAGCATTTAACGAAGCTAAAAGTCTCATGAGAAATGTGGAAAACCTGAGATATGGTTTGAATTATCCAGCTACTTTAAGAGTTACTTTTAACGATGCGGAAACATTTATTTTCCACCCCAACAGCAGCACTGGAATTCGCCCGGCAGATCAAGACCTGAAAATATCTACGTGAATATACTGACTTTCATTACTTTTAGAGATTTTACACGGATTCTCAACATCCTGCAAGATCTTACAAGATAACGTTGGACTGGATGGAATGGACAATGTCGAATGGAATCGAGAGAAAGAATTGGTATCGGAAAGCATCATCTGGATATTAATAATTAGTCTAATCACACTACTAATATAAATAAATAACTGACAAATATTAAAATCACAACGCGGTATTATTATTAGTATTATTTTTACCAATTAAGATTGTTCACTACTACTAATCACTACTACTAATAATTAACAATTAATGCTTATTTATGTAGGAATGAATAGAGTTAAATATAGGGATGGATCTCAAATGGAGATCTTTCCTTATAACAGCAATTTTTACTTTACATTTTTGTTTTTCTTTTTGATTTACGGGATTTTTTATCCTTTTTTTTATATAGCTTTTTCATTTTTCATTTTTAATATTACTTAGATTTTTAAATTAATTAGAGATATAGATACTCTTATATCTTTAATCAGTAGAACTTGATAAATGTCTCCTTTTTTTTTCTTCTTTTTTTCTGTTTTCCCCCTTTTTTTGATGAATCCCACCCTTTTTCTTTTTTCCCTTCTTTCTTTTACCCTTTCCTTTTTTTTCCCTTAAAGTTATACCCCCGGTAAAATATTATTATGGAATAATAATTCCTTAAACCTAGGAGCTGGTCAAGTTAATAACATCAACGACGGAAGTCGGTAGATGGTTAGCCATGCTAGTATGGCTAGCACTAACTGCAACTGCTCTAGATGTAGTTTTTTCTATCTTTAAGCACAATACTAACCTCTTAACCTATCCTTTACTTTTCTTTTATATAATCTATTGTGTTTTTCAGTTTGAATGGAGTTACACATTTGACCAATGGAGATTTATTCGTGAGGGACATAACCGAGACTTAAAATTCATCTATTCGATGTTCGGGTGTAAGGTTGGGTCTGTCGGGCTGATCCTTAGACTCTATTGTAGACCTCCATAAACATAAAATGCAAGACTCAAAAATGAATATGGGGAATGAGGGATTAACGTTTTGTAGTTGGAATGTTAAAGGTATTAATGAACCGATAAAGAGAGGAAAAGTATTGGCACATTTAAAGGCAACTAAAGCTGACGTAATTTATATTCAAGAAACTCACTTAAAAAAAGACGCCGAATATAGGTTGAAAGCTAAATGGATAGATAAAATGTATCACTCTTCTTTCACGCATAAATCAAGAGGCGTAGCAATATTATTTCGTAAAGGTACTTTATTTAAGCATACATCAACTATAACTGATAAAGATGGCAGATACATTATTGTGATAGGAGAATTAAACACAGAAAAAATGATTTTAGTTAATATATATGTTTTTTTAAGAAAGTATTTTTTAGTTAATAGATATGGTTTTTTAAGAAAGTACTTAACAATATTCCGGAATTAACACAATATAATTTAATAATTGGAGGAGATTTTAATTGCACACTAGACCCCTACTTAGACAGATCTACAAAGCAAAGAAAAACTAAATCACACTCCAGTGACTTATTAAACGCATATATGCAAACGACTAACATTAAAGTGTTTTGGAGAACAGAAAACCCTACTGGTCGAGAATACTCTTTTTACTCGCCAGTACATAAAACCTATTCAAGAATAGATTATTTTTTGGTGGACGTAAAACTTATTTCACTCACTTATGAATCCAAATATCATAATATTATAATTTCAGATCATGCGCCATTAACATTTAAGATTAAAATAAACGGTAAAACAGAAAAATCAAGACAGTGGAGATTCAACCCACAAATTTAAAAAAATAAAACTACTCAGGAATATATCACAACTCAAATTAAGATTTTTTTTTAAACAAATGATCAACCAGAAATATCTTGTCCCTTATTATGGGAAACATTCAAAGCATATCTCCGGGGAATCATGATCTCTTCACAGGCATTCCATAATAAAAAGATTCGGAAGGAACAACAAGATTTGGAAAGGGAGATTAAACAACTAGATATACAGAATGCAACAAAACCAGATATAATATTACACAATAAAATTGCAGCACTGAAATATAAATTAAATAAAATATATACAGATCAAGTTGTAAAACTTTATCAACATACCAAACAATTACAGTTCGAATTTGGAGATAAACCCCAAAAATTATTGGCTCGCCAATTAAGGAAAATGGAAGCTGAAAAAATTATCCATAGGATTAAATCACATAATGGCGAATTACTAATACAACCCAAAGATATTAATGAAAGATTTATGCAATATTATAAAAAATTATACACTGCTAAAACAACAGTAAATAAAACAGAAATAGAAGCATTTTAAAAAAATGTAACCTGAAAGGGTTGGATTTACAAAATAGAGAATTGCTAAATGCTGATATCTCAACAAAGAAATCCAAGAATCTATTAGATCATTAAAAAACGGTAAAACACCGGGACCAGATGGTATAGGTTCGGAATTTTATAAAATATTTCATGATCATATGGTTCCACGTTTGAAATCATCATATGAACAGATATACACACAGCAGAGATTACCAGAAACGTTGAATGAATCTATTATAACACTAATACCTAAAATAAATAAAGACTTGGATGAACCAGGATCATTTAGAGCAATAGCTCTATTAAATACTGATCAAAAGATATTAACAAAAATACTAGCACAAAGGCTAAGTTCAGTTGTCAACGAATTAATCCATCCAGATCAAACAGGATTTATACCAAAAAGATATTCCTCATATAATCTAAGACGGTTATTCAACATTATATACTCGAAAAAGAAGTGATAAAAAAGACTTAGTAGTCATCTCGCTCGACGCAGAAAAAGCTTTTGATCAAGTGGAATGGCCTTACCTTTTTTCGGTTATGGAAGCTTTCAAATTAGGAGAGAAGTTTACTACTTGGATTAAATTGTTATATACAAATCCGACAGCTAGAATAACAACAAACCGAATGTTATCAACTAAATTCAATTTATCTCGAGGTTGTAGACAAGGTTGCCCTTTATCACCTTTATTGTTTGCACTTGCAATAGAACCTCTCGCCCAGAGGGTGAGATTGCATCCGGAAATACATGGATATGACACTAGAGACACTAAAAATAAAATCTCCTTATATGCGGATGATGTATTACTTTATATCACTGAACCAGAAACAAGTATCCGAAATCTGTTAAAACTAATAACGGAATTCGGATCTTTCTCAGGATAGAGTAGTAATTGGAATAAAAGTGAACTCATGCCAATAACGGTGAATAACTTACATATATTACAACAATTCCCTTTTAAGATAACAAACGAAAATTTTAAATATCTTGGGATTTTCGTTACAAAAAGATTCGACTCTTTATTTAAATTTAACTTCCCCCCATTATTGAATAAATTAAATAAGAATATTTTATACTGGAAAAGCTTACCTATTTCAATGTTAGGTAAAATTAATACAATAAAAATGATCTTTCTCCCACAATTATTATATCTATTTCAATTAATTCCGATATATCTCCCTAAAATTTTTTTCAAAAAAGTAGATTCCCTAATTACTAACTTTATCTGGGATTATAAGAGCCATAGAATAAATAAAAAACACTTATGTAAACCCAAAATAAATGGAGGATTAGTACTACCAAATTTTATGTTTTATTACTGGGCAGTCAATATTAAAAATATGAATTTTTGGGTAGAAGAAATAGATAATAAACCAAATTGGTTAAATATGGAAAAAGAAGATTGTTTTCCATTTGAAATTAGCTCTATAATATTTGTTAACACTAACTTAGCTAAGAAAATTTATAGTGAAAATCCGATAATAGAAAACGGAATCCGCATCTGGAAACAAATAAAGAAAACTTTAAAACTAAAATCTATACCATTATGTCTTACCATCGCCAATAATGTTACGTTCAAACCTTCAATGATGGATAAGGCTTTTTTACAATGGAAAAATAAGGGAATTACTAAGATGGGTGATCTTTATAAGGAAAACTCCTTCCTTTCATTTCAAGAGTTACAACAAACTTACGGACTACACAATAAAGAATATTTTAGATATTTACAAATCAGAAATTATGTTTCTGCAAATACACAAGAACTTAGAAATAGAAAGACAGAAATTTTAGATGAATGCTTAAATAAACATCCAAATACGGAAAAAATTATATCATATATATACAATACTCTATTGGAAAGTGATGTTCCATCAACAGAAATATACAGACAGTCTTGGGAAAATGAATTAGGCCAAATTATAAGGCCAGAACTATGGGATGAAAGTTTACAACATATACATCATTGCTCGTTAAATGCTAAACATTCCCTTATACAGTTTAAAATACTACATAGATTACATTATTCCAAATCTAAATTACATAACATCTTTCCAAAAGTATCCCCCATATGTGATAAATGTCAAAACTCAGAAGCAAATTTATCACATTCATTCACTAACTGTATAAAAATTGCAAATTACTGGAATGAAATATTTAAGATAATTTCGAATGTTGTCAATAAAACTTTGACTCCTGACCCAAAGTTAATAATACTTGGAATACTAGAAACAGACCAACTAATAACAATGAATCAAAGAATTTTTATCGACTATGGTTTAATAATTGGGAAAAAATTAATACTAAAATTTTGGAAAGGCCCTGCATTCCCAACAATCAAAATGTGGAACACAGAAATGTCGGAGACACTTCATCTGGAGAGATTGAGGCTTGTCCTAATGGACAGGTTAGATCTCTTCAGAGAGATTTGGTCTCCATATATTAAATATTTACAGGGTCATAATGGTTCGGCACGAGGGCTTGACTGAGGCCTGAATATTTGAATGGATGAAGAAATATATATAATAAATCATGAATATATCTCCAAGGACGGATTAATGATTAATACTCCATTTTCCATCAAACTTTTCACTCTCTTTTTCTCTATTTTTTCATACTTTTATAAAAAATTAGAAAAATATATAGAAACACATAATCTTAAACTTTTAAAATCAATACGAATATGGATGTTACTAATATCATGAGAGTATTATTAGTATCATGTATTTTCAATTATATAAAATATATAATTTTAAATTTTGAGATCAATGATAATACAAATATTATTAACAGTGTGAAAATATAATTAGTATTATGAAGGTGTTACTAGTATTATTATTTTTAATTATATAAAATATGGTCTTAAATTTCAAAATCAATGATAATACAAGTATTATCGACAGTACGAATATATCACTAATATTATGAATGTATTACTAATACCAAGTATTTTTAATTATATAGAATGTATAGTCTTAGAATTTGTAATCAATGATAGTGCAAATATTATTAACAGTACGAATGTATCATTAATATCATGTATTTTCATCATTGCATAATAATGTATTTTGTTATTATTATGTTTCTATAATAAAAATATTAAAAAAAAAAAAAAAACACTAGTTCTGTTACACAGCCTGAAGAAGGGTCTCGACCCGAAACGTCGCCTATTCCATCGATCCATAGATGCTACCTCACCCGCTGAATTCCTCCAGCATTTTTATCTACCTTCGATTTTTCCAGCATCTGCAGTGCTTTCTTGAACAAAACAACCACTTTCTCATCCACTCTCTATACTCCAGGTGCGATTTACAGAGGCCAATTGTCCCACAAACTCACACGTCTTTGGGATGTGGCAGGAAATCAGAGCACCCAGACAAAAAAAACTCGCACTGACCCAGAGAGAACGTGCTAACTCCACACTGACAGCACCGGAGGCCAGGATCAAACCAGCTCACCTGCTGCGCCACTGTGCTAATCTTAAATCTATTTGAGATTAATTTAATTATTAACTTCAGCATTCCATTAAAGGAAAGGAAAACAAGTTTCAAAAAAATAATCAAATATGCATAACAGAAGTCTCGAACTCTGAAGTAATCAATGAGCTAATTTCCAAATTAGATTAAGATAATGAAGATAATTGAGGTTTTAAATAATTCATCCATTGGCCACTTAATTTTTTGTTAAACAGCTTTGACCAATCATTCTTATCGTCAGAACAAATCAGCCCTTATATAACTGGATAAGATAGATAAAGAGTGTAATAGACAAGCTAAAAAATAAAATAAAAATGTGGTTAAAAATAAAATATGTGGTTAAGAAAACGCATCAAATTCTCGTTAAAACCAAAGATCTGTGGTTAAAACCAGCACTCAGCTCAGTTGTATTGATGCTGGTTTTGCATGTGGCCAGATCTACAGCAGACAGGAAGTTACTGATTCAAGGACTGTGGCTGCATCAAACCACACAATGGGGTGGAAGATTGCAACCTTCACCTGGTCCGCCCTGTTTCGACAAATGCAATCTACCCGACGTGCACAAACGGAAGATCAAATAGAACAAGTTGTTCAACAACTTTAGGCTGTGCACGCCACACGAAAGAAGAAGAAGAAACCACACGATGTACAATGACACACAATGTGAACTCCCTGTTGCTAAACACTTTCACTGCCCTTCCCATTCTGATCTGGGATTCCTCCACTGTCCAAATGAGGCCACACACAAATTAGAGGAACATCTATCACTTGGGCAGCTTACAACCCAGCGGTATGAATATTGATTTCTCCAACTTCATGTACCCCTTGCATCCCCTCTCCACCCACCCTAGTCGTCATACTAGTGAACTGTCATCCTGCAGAGTTTCACTGTCTCACTCCTTATCACCTTCTCCACAGCCAACAATGGATCATTGTGGGCTCCACGTTTCCTTGATCTTCAATGCTGGCTTTGATTTGTCTTTTCATTTCATATATTTCATTGATTTGTTCTAAGTATCTTTTCATGTCGCTCATGTCTCCCTCCCTGACTCTCAGTCTGAAGAAAGATCTCGACCCAAAACATCACCTATTCCTTTTCTCCAGAGATGTCACCTAACCTGCTGAGTTACTTTGGCTTTTTGTGTCTATCTGCACGCACGTTTCAAAAGTTTTATAATAAACCTTTAGCCGGAATGAGCGCGTTTGCTAATGCAGTTTTAAGTTCGCGTTGATGCCCTCTCGGGTAGAAGGGGAACTGTTGTTGTTTGGTTATCGTTAACTACACATTAAATTCAATTTGTTCATTATGTCATGTCTCTACAGTTTGTCCACTCTTCTTGGTCAACTATACAGTGTGTGACGCATGGATTTGTTCCACGGCATGGAGTCACAGAGCTTTAAAATCTTCATACAGTCACTCACGTGACTCCGAAGTAAAATAGCAAGATTAAACGAGAACTTACCAATTTGAAGTTTGATCTTTATTTTATGAGGAGTTACGATGAGGGATTACTCATCTGGTTTTATGAGGCCCTCCGCTCCCAACCCCTCCTCATAAAACCAGCTGGTAGTTCTCATTTCTTCAATCTTACTATTCTCAGGTAATGTTTCCTGTCTATGACTCCACACCGCTGCTTTGAAGGTTGACGCGCATGCGCGGCTGACGGGTTCTTCACGTAAACCCTCATCGAAACTCCTCATAAAATAAAGATCAAACTTCAAACTGGTAAGTTCTCATTAAATCTTACTATTACATGGCAACCATAGATCTGAAAGATGCATAGTATTCAGTACCAATTCATCACCAATACCGTAGATACTTGAAATTTAGTTGGATGAGACAACTGTGGCAATTTAAAGCTTTGCCCAATGGGTTAACCTCAGCCCTAGGTTATTTACAAAATTGTTGAAACCAGCATTACAATCGCATTGTAATGGCATACTTAGATGATGTTCTGATCCTAGGCAAAACTCAGGAAGCAGCTGAGGAATCGGTTTAGTTACCAAACACCTGTTTGAGAGGTTAGGATTACTCATCCATCCAACTAAATCCAAATTAGTACCATCAAGAATGATTGACTATTTGGGGTTCCTCATTGATTCAACTAACATGTCAGTGACTTTGCCTACAGCCAAAACTGTAGAAATTATGGAGGCCTGTAGCAATCTGGTAGATGAACAACAACCCTCCATCTGATGAGTAGCCAGTGTTATTGGTAAATTAGTGGTGGTTTTCCCTGGAGTGCAGTTCAGACCGCTGCACTATCAGAATGTGCAACGAGCTAAAGAACAAGCACTGAAAGAACATGCAGGTCATTTCAATAGACCAATGCAGTTGTCAGCCGAAGCTATCGCCGAGTTGCAATGGTGGTAACTAATGTCTCACAATGTACTAGAGACATTCTGACTCAACAACCTTCAGTTTTTACAAACTAATGTGAGTGCTTCAGGATGGGGAGCCACTGATACCAAGTCTAGCTGCGGCGGCAGATGGGGTGTGCAAGAGGCATTAATCCTGCAGAGGCATGAGATAAACTACGTAGAATTGCTGGGTGCATTCTATGGCCTAAAAGCATACTGCTCAACAATGCATGCATTTACATATTCAGCTCAGATTGACATACCACAGCTGTTGCATATATCAATCACATGGGTGGAATTAGGTCATTATCATGTGACAATCTGGCTAACTTCATCTGGCACTGGTGAATTATGAGAAACATCTGGGTCTCAGATATCTACCTACCAGGTAGAGATAACGTGAAAGTGGCAGACACCAGGTCAGTAAATTCAATGACAACACAGAATGGATGCTGAATTCAAAAGTTTTCAAAATGATTATCAGCCGGTATGGATTGCCAGTGATAGATCTATTGCATCCAGGTTAAATCACCAGTTACCTACATATGTCTCATGGGAACCGGATCCAGGGGCAGGAGCGGTGGATGCATTCTCGCTACATTGGGGATTTACGCTTTTCCCCCATTCTGCATCATCAGTCAATGTCTCACCAAAATAGAGCACGACTCCGCTTTAGGCATTTTGGTAGTTCCTGACTGGCCCACACAGCAATGGTTCCCATTGGTCCTGAGACTAATGACACAGCCATTCATGACTATCCCCAAATGCAACAACTTGTTGCTTCACCCTGTGACAGGCGAGAGTCACCCTTTACATGATCATATTAATCTGTTGATTTGCATATTCTGACCAGACCGTTCTAGGGACTATCGAGTAGGACCGTGGATCTGATTATGGCGGCCTGGAGTGAATGGGAGATGTTCGGTTTACAGTCAAATATGTCTTATCATACTGCAGGCATACCGGATGCATTGGTGTTCCTTGCTACATTGCATTTTGACAAGCAGTTGAGCTATAGTGCCATTAATAGTGCTCAAAGTGCTTTGTCCTATTTAGAGCAACGGTCAGGACAACACTGTCGGATCTCCTCCATTGGTGGCCCAATTCATGAGAGGTATTTTAACAAAAACCCTCCCAGACCTAGATATACGGAAATCTGGAATGTGAGCATAGTTCTCACACTGCTTCGGCAATGGGCTCCAATTACATCTCTGTCTTTCCAGAAGTTAACGCTCAAAGTGGTCATGCTCATGGCGCTAGTGTCTGCGCAACAAGTCCAGATATTGCAAAAGCTACGACTGGACAGCATGCATTCTTCTGTAGATAATATTAAGTTTTATGTATATGATCTAATCAAACAAAGCAGGCCAGGGACAGCTGGAACCCAAAATAAGCTTTAAAGCATACCTCATTGACCTGAGACTATGTGTAGTTACGCACCTGAGTCAATATATCAAGGGTCACCAAGAGTGTTAGAGGGTCTGAAACAGCAAAGCTCATCAGCCACAAAAAACCTCATAGAAAGGTGTCAGTACAAACTATTTCTAGATAGCTGAAACAGTTTTGGATTATGCTGCTAGACACTGATCGTGTTATAAATCTCACTACACAGGGCGGCGTCATCGTTCACGAGCACAATGGCGCAGGATGTGCCTTTAGACCAAATCCTCCGACCGAGCATAGATGGTCCAGTGAAGGAAACCCTTTTCATGATTTTATGATAAACCTGTCTTCGCAATGGAAGGAGTTTGGCATGCTGTTTTAGGTTTCTGTTTGAGTTCTCCTTTTAATTTCCCCTGGGCGCTGAGAAACTATCTCTCTATGGGGTTTTATTTTTACTGTTCTTTTATTATTGTTAAAAACGTTCATTGTATAATTTAAACAATGTTAAATACATTATTTGTTTATCCTGTGTCAACCGAGGCAGTGTGTCGTATGGAACTGGATCTACGGCATGAAATCACAGAGCTTTGAAATCTTCACGGAATCACTCACGTGACTCTGAAGAAAAATAGTAAGATTAAACGAGAACTTTGAAGTTTGAAGTTTGGTCTTTATTTTATGAGGAGCTACGGTGAGAGATTACGTGCCCTCTGCTCCCGGCCCTCATAATCGCAAAGATCATCTGGTAGTTCTAGTCTTCGGAGTCTTACTATATCACTTTGACGGTAGTTACTGTGGTTTCATGCCTCTGCTTTGAAGATTGACGCACATGCGCACTGGCGGGGCTTCTTCACGTAGTCGCTCACCGTAACTCCTCATAAAATAAAGATCAAACTTCAAACTGGTAAGTTCTTGTTTAATCTTACTTTTGTAGTCATGTGTTGTATTTCCACTGACTGGATAACATGCAACAGAAATGCTTTTCACTGCACCTTGGTACACATGAGGGGGGGGGGGGGGGGGGGGGGGGGGGGGGGGGGGGGGGGGGGGGGGGGGGGGCGGGGGGGGGGTGGGGGGGGTCAATAAACAAAACTAAACTAAACAATGTGACCCAAGATTGTGTTGTGGACGGAAGTGAGAAGTTGAACGTTACACTTGGACGGCTTGATTGTAATCATGTATAGTCTTATTGTCACATGTACCTTGGCACACGTAACAATAATAAAGTAAAGTAAAGCACAGAGTCTCTTGCCAAGAGTAGGAGAATAGAGAACCAGAGGACATAGGTTTAACATGAAGGGGAAAAGATTTAATAGGAATCTGAAGGGTCACCTTTTCATGCAAAGGGTGGTGGGTGCACGGAACGAGCTGCCTGAGGAGATAGTTGAGGCTAGGACTATCGCAACGTGTAAGAAACAATAAGACGGGTAGATGGATAGGACGGGTTTAGAGGGTTCTATGTTTCACAGGTTTCCCTTTCTCTTGCCCCCCCCCCCCCCACCCCGGGGAGGTAAAAAGACGGGGCGCCCAAGCGGGTTGATTATCTATTTTCTATTATCTGAATTATCTATTATCTGAATGGTGGCCTATTAGGAAAAGGGGAGATGCAACGAGACCTGGGTGTCATGGTACACCAGTCATTGAAAGTAGGCATGCAGGTGCAGCAGGCTGTGAATAAAGCAAATGGTATGTTAGCATTCATAGCAAAAGGATTTGAGTACAGGAGCAGGGAAGTTCTACTGCAATTGTACAGGGTCTTGGTGTGACCACACCTGGAGTATTGCGTACAGTTTTGGTCTCCTAATCTGAGGAAAGACATTCTTGCCATCGAGGGAGTACAGAGAAGGTTCACCAGACTGATTCCTGGGATGTCATAACTTTCATATGAAGAAAGACTGGATAGACTCGGCTTGTACTCGCTAGAATTTAGAAGATTGAGGGGGATCTCATAGAAACCTACAAAATTCTTAAGGGGTTGGACAGGCTAGATGCAGGATGATTGTTCCCGATGTTGGGGAAGTCCAGAACAAGGGGTCACGGTTTAAGGATAAGGGGGAAGTCTTTTAGGACCGAGATGGGAAAAACATTTTTCACGCAGAGAGTGGTGAATCTCTGGAATTCTCTGCCGCAGAAGGTGGTTGAGGCCAGTTCATTGGCTATATTTAAGAGGGAGTTAGATGTGGCCCTTGTGGCTAAAGGGATCAAGGGGATTGGGAGAAGGCAGGTACGGGATACCGAGTTGGATGATCAGCCATGATCATGTTGAATGGCGGTGCAGGCTCGAATGGCCTACTCCTGCACCTATTTTCTATGTTTCTATGCTTCTATGTTATGGGGTAAACACAGGCAGGTGGGACTACTGTAGATGGCGCATGTTACTGTGGGCAAATTGGGCCGAAGGACCTGTTTTCATGTTGTATCACTCTATGATGCTACGAAAATAAAGCAAAAAGTAAAGTAAAGTAAACTAATTCCCTGCTTGCACTATGATCAGGTTTTTTCCCACAATATTGATGAGATCAATATTTCCATTATTGATATTCCATTATTCCAATAGGCATCCATTTCCACTTCAGTCACTTTATAAAAGGCTTCATGAGGAAGTGCCTGTTTCTGTTGTTATGCATTCATTATTCAACCCAGTTTCGGTCACACTGGAGCCAAACCTCCAAATGAACTTTAATAATCCACGGGTTGCAAAATCTCCCCTAACCTCAGGCTGATGATGTGAGTGGGGCAGAAGTAATCTTGTTCATCAATCTTTTGAACAGTGGACCTCTTAATACCTCCTGTCTAAATACTTCCCCATGTGGTGTGAGAACAAGATTTTATTTAAGAATTCTCTTGTGCAGAGTCTTGAAATGTTCCACTGTGTTAAAGTTGCTTTATTATAAACTTTTATTTCAGACTCAAGGTCCAGACAAGAGACGACATTACATATAATACATACCATATAAAAACATCATAAAATACATATAAAAGCATAGTAAATTACTTATAAGAGCATCATAAATTATATACAAAAACACAATACATGATTTAAAATCCAGAATAAAAAGAAAGATCAAAATGTCCTACAACGAGACAACAATACCAGTGGCTCCACAATTGGGATTGGTAGCCTGTAGTGCTAAACCTTATGTTTGACAAGACCATGATAATTACATTTTCAGTCATTTATCCTGCAAATGAATTTATACATATGATTTCTTAGGATAGCTTTTAAAGTGCTGACTCCTGCAGCCACAAACATTTCACTGGCACTACACCATCTCGGTTTCCTTAGCAGTGTTCTCATGGCATCATTATAAGCCACCTTTAGTTTCTGTAAATGTGTCTTTCCGTAGTTTGACCACAGGTGTGCAGTATAGAGTGGTGTCCAATATGCTCTACACAGAGACATCTTTACCACTTCTGTACACGCACCAAACTTACGCAAGAGAATATTTGCCTGTACATACAGCATATGTCGTTGCCTATAAATATCCTCATCATAGTCATTTATAAGTAAAATATCATCTTAACACCTCAACCATGGCTCAAATTGTATTTTTTTTAATGGTGTTAAGGTTGGTAACAATTGATAATTGTTAAGGTTAACACCATTGATGAGCAGAGGGATCTTTCGGTCCAGATCCATGACTCTCTGGAAGTGGTAACACAAGTAGATAGAGTGGTAAAAAAGGGATTAAAGGAAATAACAGGAAAGGTTTTGTAAATGTTTTCCAGGATATCGCATTTTGTTCAAATAATTCAATGTTACCTGACCTAGAAACTATCACCTGGGAATAGAACTACTTAGAGACATAGTCATGGCCTCACGGCACAGAAACTTCAGTTATAGTTTAGAGACACAGCATGGAAACAGGCCCTTCGGCCCACCGAGTCTGTGCTCACCAGCGGTAACCCCGTACACGAGGACTGTCGTACACACTAGGGCCAATTTACAATATTTATCGAAGCCAATTAACCGACAAACCTGTACGTCTTTGTAGTGTGGGAGGAACCCTGAGCACCCGGAGAAACCCACATAGGTCACGGGGAGAACGTACAAACTCTGTACTGACAGCACCCGTAGTCAGGATCGAAGCCGGGTCTCTGGTGCTGTAAAGCAGCTATTCCACCGCTGTGCCATCGTGTCGCCCTGGCTGTTCCCTGATGCTGGGGCTGTCCTTCACACCACAGTCTCTAGGCTCCAGCTATTATTTTCTAGGCTATTATTTTCTCTCTGAAAGCAGCCACAAATTCACAGGCTTGAAAAGAGAGGAAACTGTCCGACAATTGGATTTGAAAATGTGAAATGTTATAATCGCAGTGCAAATGCTGCTGATTACTGCAAATCTAGCATCTTCCTCCCTCTCCTGGTGTAGTGAAGAGATGTCAGCTGGAACAGCTCCATAATCTCATTGTTCATGGGGACTGCCGACATGGGAATCCCAGTACATGTCCAACTAAGTACTGTTGGTGGAGTGATGACGGAATATATACCAGTCATTTATTGACTCATTCACAACTTGTGGCAGAGCCAAATGTCTGTTTTGAATTGCACTTGACATTAATAGTTTGTTCAGCTTTTTCACATCAGTAATGTCATTGATTTGTTTGTGCCTATGATTTAGTTTTTACTGAAGGATGTTAGTGAAACAGATAGATTTACATGACAACTTTGTGGCTTAATTGTTACTATGAGTGATATGGGCATTTTAAAAACAATATTCATGTTTTTCATTTGAAAATAGACTTGATTTTGCAATAATTCCAGCTTTTAGAAATATTGATCTTGGACAGATCTTGGATCTTGGGCAACACGGTGGCACAGCGGTAGAGTTGCTGCCTCACAGCGCCAGAGACTCGGGTTCGATACTGACTACGGATGCTGTCCGCACAGAGTTTGTACGTTCTCCCCGTGACCTATGTGGGTTTCTCCGGGTGCTCAGGGTTCCTCCCACACTCCAAAGACTCCAGGTTTGTAGGTTCATAGGTTTTCTCCGAGATCTTCGGCTTCCTCTTACACTTCAAGACGTACAGGTTTATAGGTTAATTGGCTTGGTATAAATGTAAATTGTCCCTAGTGTGTGTAGGATAGTGTTAATGTGCGGGGGTCACTGGTCGGCGTAGACTCGGTGGGCCGAATGGCCTGTTTCTGCTATATCTCTAAACTAAACTAAACTAGACAGCATTAATAGTACGGTGCAGGAAATCGATTAATGAAGGGAAATCACAGCACTTAGTTTAGAGGAAATCATATTCAAAAATTTGATAGTTTCTGGTAAAATTACAGATAAAGTTGTTGAAGGTAATGAAGTTAATGTATAAATGAGCTTCCAGATGGTTTTAATAACAGGATAAATGACAGATATCAGGAATAAAAGTAAAGTTGAACACTATGAAGAACATAAAAGGTGCATTTATGGATAGGAACACCACGTGGTGCCACCAGCATTGGCTGCCTCGCCAACAGTCTGTCTGTCCTTTCTTCTTGTTGTTATTTTTAGTATGTGTTAAAAGTATGTTTTAGTGTTCCTCGGTTTGTTTTATGTGGGGAAACTTTTTTTCAATCTCTTAGCTCGACGGAGATGTGGTTTGTTTCCGTATCGTATATCCGTCCCAACTGCGGCCTAATATCGTGGAGTTGGCAGCCTTTCCTGGAGACGGATGGGCGCTCCAAGCCGCGGGAGACTGCGGGACTTTAACATCGCAGAGCTTGAGATCCCTTTGCCGGGGATCGTAGTTCCAACCGCGGGACCTGTGGGCTTTAACATCGTGAAGTCCGCGGTCTCGGGATATCAATGCTGCGGAGAGAGTTTCAACCGGCCCAAAGCAGGAGTTTCGATCACCCCAATGGGGGCTTCGATCGCCAGCTGCGTAGGCTGTGATTGCCCCGACTGCGGATGGTTTGACTACCCCGACCACAGGAGAACAAAAAGGAAGAAGATTGAACTTTATTGCCTTCCATCACAGTGAGAAATGTGGAATCCACTGTGATGGATGTTGATGTTAACTTTTATATGGTTGTGAGTCTTGTAGCTTTTCACTTAGTTTGGCTGTATGGTAACTCAAATTTCACTGTACCTTAATTGGTACATGTGACAGTAAACTGACCTTGAAACCTTGAAGATGGTTAAGCATCATACGACAGAGGAAAGACACTGAAAACTGAGGTAGCAGTGGGTCAGACAGCATCTCTGGAGAAAAGGAATAGGTGATGTTTTAGGTTGAGACCCTTCATCCGACAGAGTCAGGGTAAAGGGTACCCAGCCTCACTACTACAGAGGAACATGGGTGATTGGCTGTTTATTGAGCAGGAGAAAGGTAAATAGCAAGATTGGTGTTGGCTTTTTAAAAATCGATATAAGTAACCTAGACTTGGACTTGCAAGTCACAAGTTTGAAATCAGCTGATGATGCAAAACGAAACAGCATTGTGAACTGCAATCCAGGATGTTGTTGAGTTTCGGGAGTATATAGACTTGCTGGCGGAATGGACAGACATATGGCAGAAGGTAGACATAAAAAGCTGGAGTAACTCAGCGGGTCAGACAGCATCTCTGGAGAAAAGGAATAGATTTTGTTTTGGGTTGAGACTCTTCTTCAGACTGAGAGTGAGGGGAAAGGGAAACAAGAGATATAGACGTGATGTAGAGAGATATAGAACAAATGAATGAAAGAAATGCAAGAAAGTAACGATGATAAAGGAGACTGGCTATTGTGAGCTGTGGTCGTAGTTTTAAACAAACCAGTGTTAGCTGTGGTCTACATGGAAAAAAAATGTTAGCTGTGGTCTATGTGAAAAAACTCATTGTCAGCTGAGGTTTTGGTGAAAACCATGTTAGTGTGGGCTGGATAAAAACATTTGTTAGCTGTGGTCCAGGTGAAACCAACATCTGCAGTTCCTTCCTCGACATGGCAGATTCATTTATTGCAGAGAAATGAGGTAATAAATGTTGAATACTTATGGGCAATATAGAATATTGTTACTTCAGCATTTTGTGTCTATCTTCGGTTTAAACCAGCATCTGCAGTTCCTTCCCACACAGATACTATTTGAAGAACGGTTTGTTAGCGCCGCGCGCTGGCAGCCTCGCTAGCAGCTGTCCGTCCTTTCGGGTTTTTTTTTTTTTTTTTTTGTTTTTAGTATGTCTAAAAGTGTGTTTTAGTGTATTTAAGTGTGGGGGGGGGAGGGGGTAGGGGGGGTGGGGGCAGGGAATAGGTGGAAACAGTTTTTTAGTCACTTATCTCGATGGAATGTGACTTTTCTCCTAGTCACATTTTGCCCTCCCTCGTGGGCTAACAGCTTGGATTGGAGCGGCATCTCCCGGAGTTGGGCCCAGAGCTTCGACAGCGGGCGCAGTGCGGACTTTCCATCGCGGAGTCTGAGATCCCTTGCCGGGGATCACCAGAAGCAGTGCTCCAATCTCTGGACCGCGGATTACAACATCCAGAAGCTGCGGTCTGCGGAGCTTCTAGCCGCGGGCGCGGCGCGACGTCGCGACGTCGGAGTTTTGAGCATCCCGACGAGAGGGCCTGTACATTGGGCAGTCCGTAGCGGCAACTGCATGGCCCCGACCACGGATGAACAAAGGAGGAGGACTGACTGAACGGGGAAATTCGCAGAAGCCAATTAACCTACAAACCCACACGTCTTTGGGATGTGGATGGAAACCGGAGCAACTGGAGGAAACTCACGTGGTCGCAGGGAGAATGTACAAACTCCACGCGGTCAGGATCGAACCTGGGTCTCTGGCGCTGTGAGGCAGCAGCTCTACAAGCTGTCCCACCCCGAGTGCCACCCTTGTTGATGTTGATGGGTTTGATGAAGAGGATGCATGGAGATTGGCGTTTAGTATTAACACTGGAGTGGACTAGTGGGGCTGAATGGCCTGTGTTATGCTACATAATATTAGTTTCTATATTCTCAAACATTCAGACAATTCACACTTCACATCCTTACCTGGGTTTCATTGTTATCCTCTCTGTGAGATCTCTTGTCTTTCGATTCTAGAAAATACATCATATTGAAATGGCCACATCAGGAACATATTTAAACTCACGTTCATAAGTTTATGTGATAGGAGCAGATCTACTCCACCATTCAATCTTGGCTGACCTATCTTTCCCTCTCAACCCTTTTCTCCTCCCTTCTTCCCATAACCTCTGGCATCCGTACTAATCAAGAATCTATCAATTTCCGCATTAAAAATATTCATTGATTTGGCCTCCACAGCCATCTGTTGCAATGAATTCCACAGATTCACCAACCTCTGACTAAAGAAATTCCTCCTCATCTCCTTTCTAAATGTATCTCCTTTTATTCTGGGGCTGTGGCCTCTGGTCCTAAATCTCCTAGTGGAAACATCCTCTTCACATTCATTCTCTCCAGGCCATGTGTTGTACACAAACCTTATATATTTATTAGAATCTATGCTAAGCTAGAAACTAATTTTTGTGTCAGTTTTAGTTCTACTTGGACTTTTACGTTTTAGAGATAGAGCGTGGAAACAGGCCCTTTGGCCCATCGAGTCAGCGCCGACCAACAACCACCCCTATACTAGGTCTATCTTACACACTAGAGTCAATTTACAGAAGCCGACTAACCAAGTATGTTAGTTTAGTTTATTGTCACCTGTAACATAGTTAACCATATAACCAACGATTTAACCATGTAACCAACTAACAATATAAAGATATGGTCTTTGGGGTTACATTAAAACCTACAAACCTGCACGTCTTTGGAATATGGGAAGAAAACCAACGTGGTCAGAGGGACAACATACAAACTCAGTGCAGACAGCACCCATTGCCAGGATCAAACCTGGGTCTCTGTAGCTGTAAGGCAGCAACTCTACCGCTATGCCACTGTGCCTACCATTTGGAATTTGTATTTTTCCTTGATTTTAAACATCTCCATCAGATCACTTTGCAACCTTCTCTGTTCTCAGGAGATCAATTGTTCGCTGTTCGCTGATCAATAATCCACCAGACTAAAGTTCTTCATTCCTAAGTTACTTTTTCTAAATCCCTTCTATACCTCGCTAACAATTTCACAACCTTCCTAAAGTGGTGCCCACAATTGTGACCAAACTCATATTTTATAAATGGAGGTACACAAGACTGTAGATTCTGGAATCTGAAGCAAGAAGGTATCCTGGTGCAGTCTAGACCCAAGATGTTGACAATGTATTTCTGCTTGTAGACTCTGCTTAACCCATGGAGTGCCTTGAGCAGTTTTTTGGCTCTTACATGTTTCATAAAGTTTAATAAAAACTCATATTCCATGGATCAGAGATAATACATTTTTTTCAATCAATTTCCCAATCTGCTCAGGAACTTTCAAGGAACTTGGCTATTAAACATTCTGCAGAAGCTTTGTTTTTTGTACCTTCCAGTTTATATTGCCACTTGCAATACTGACCATAAAATAAGTCTGAAGAAGGGTCTCGACCCGAAACGTCACCTATTCCTTCGCTCCATAGATGCTGCCTCACCCGCTGAGTTTCTCCAGCATTTTTGTCTACCTATGCTTTTGCCAGCATCTGCAGTTCTTTCTTAAACATAATGTAATGTGTTACATTTTTTATTATTAAATTTTATTGGCCAATAAACGTATGAAGCAACTTAGAAAAAATAGGAAGGAACAATTGTTTGTTAATGTTACAAATTGTGGATGTGGTGAGGCAAACACAACTGCTTGCTCTTTTTGTAAACAAGCTTTTGCAGTTAATTTTTTTCTATTTGTTCTCCAGGCATGCTGTCTAACCCACTGAGTTACTCCAGCACTTTGTGTCTTTTGTGTAAACCAGTACCTTCGGTTTCTTGTTTCTACATTTTGACGGGTCTGAAGAAGGACCCCGACCCGAAACATCACCTATCTATGTTATAGATTCTATAGATGCACCGTATCCCACCATTGTGCCATCTATACCTCACGATGCCTCAAGAAAGCAGACAACATAATTAAGGACATTTTTCACCCCAGCCGTCCCCTCTTCTCTCCTCTCCCATCAAGGCAGAAGATATAAAAGCTTGAAATTATACTCCACCTGTTTCACAAACTGCTTCTTCAAACCTATTGGAAATGAACACGAGAGTGTGATGTAAGAGACTTTTAGATAAGCACATGGATATGCAGGGCTGGAGAGATATGGATTATGTGCAGGCAGATAAGGGTTTGTTCAGGGCAAGCACTATCAGAGGGGGGGCAACGAGTGCCATTTGCCATGGGCCTCATGTCTGTAGCTTCAAAGGGATCTTGATTTTGGGGCCTCTAAAATTGAGGGGCTTCTGAAATTCTGAAATTGAAATTGGCCTGGGCCTCAGTTCATCTATGAGATGGCCTGGTTCCTGGCATTATGTTCGGCACGGACATTGTGGGCCCGAGGGCTTGTTCCTGTCATGTTTAGTTTAGTTTAGAGACACAGCATGGAAACATGCCCTTTGCCCCACTAAGTTTGCTCTGACCAGCAATCACCCATACACTAGTTCTATCGTGCACACTAGGTACAATTTACAGAAGCCAATTAACCTACAAACCTGCACGTCTTTGGAATGTGGGAGGAAACCAGAGCACCCAGAGAAAACCCACGCGGTCACAGGGAGAACGTACAATCTCCGTAGTCAGGATTGGTCCCAGGCGTCTGGCAGCAACTCCACCGCTGTGTCACTGTGCCACCCTGCCTCAAGAAAGCAGCCAACATAATAAAGGGGCTTTTTCACCGCAGTCATCCCCTCCAATCCCTCTTTTGTCCATGATAACAATCAAGCTTATATTTGCACTTTGCACAAGGACTAGACTATATCAAAAATATTTTTAGCACTAATTGTTAGTTTACATTTTGAAGGTTTTTGTTAGTTAGTTAGCTAGTTAAGTTTATTGTCACTCATAAGTCGCTCAGCTCTTCCTCTTCATTGCAAAATAACGTTTAAGTAGAAACGTTATGAGGAACATAAATGAGGAAAAAGTCAGCAAGACATTGTGTATGAAGCCACAATGATCTTGCAGATTAACTCTCGAGTTTCAAATTTTCTCAGCACATTTCAAACATAAATTAATGTTCATAGAGTAATGAAAATGGTGAAAAGAGTCAAAAACCTGGCACGAATGAGGAATATTTGGTAATACGCTCATCAGGTCATAAGTGATACGGCCCATCAAGTCTACCCTGCCATTCATTCATGGCTCATCTATCTCTCCCTCCTAACCCCATTCTCCTGCCTTCTCCCCATAACCCCTTTGATTGCAGCCGGATCTGGATCGATTGGCCTGGTGGGCGGAGCATTGGTTGATGGAATGTAATACAGAGAAGTGTGAGGTGTTGCATTTTGGGACGTTGAACAAGGGCAGGACCTACACAGTAAATGGCAGGCCTCTGGGTAGTGTTGTAGAGCAGAGGGATCTAGGAGTACAGGTGCATGATTCCTTGAAGGCTGAGTCACAGGTAGATAAAACGGTCAAAAAGGCTTTTGCCACTTTGGCCTTCATCAGTCAGAGTATTGAGAGTAGAAGTTTGGAGGTCATGTTGCTGTTGTCTAAGATGATGGTGAGACCGCATTTAGAATATTGTGTTCAGTTCTGGGCACCATGATATAGGAAAGATACTGTCAAGCTTGAAAGGGTTCCGAAAAGATTTACGAGGATGTTGCCAGGACTAGAGTGTGTGAGCTAAAGGGTGAGGTTGATTAGGCAGGATCTCTATTTCATCGAGCCCAGGAGGATAAGGGGTGATCTGAAAGAGGTGTATAAGATCATGAAAGGAATAGGTTGGGTGGATGTACAAAGTCTTTTGCCCAGAGTAGGGGAATCGAGGACCAGAGGACATAGGTTTAAGATGAAGGGGAAAAGATTTAATAGGAATCTGAGGGGTAACTTTTTCCACACAAAGGGTGGTGGATGAATGGAACAAGATGCCAGAGGAGGTAGTTGAGGCTGGGACTATCCCATCGTTTAGGAAAACAGTTGGACAGATACATGGATAGGACACATTTGGAGAGATATGGACCAAGCACAGGCAAGTGGGACTAGTGTACCTGGGACATTGTTGGCGGGTGTGGGCGAGTTGGGCCGAAGGGCCTGTTTCCACACTGTATCACTCTATGACTCTATGACACTCTGACCACGCTCTCGTTTCACTCCTACCATTGGGAAGAAGGTTGAGGAGCCTGAAAACGGTGACCTCCAGGTTCAAGAACAGCTTCTCAGCAGCAACAATTAGGCTTTGGAACACTGCACACTAACCTCAACTATCAAGTATGGACAGTCTTTGGTTGCACTAAAGACATCAGTTATTTTTTGTCCTTATTGGACATTAGCTAATTAATTTTTGTACGTTATATATTAACTGTGTGCATTGTGTTTACAAGCACAATGAGGGGAATAGATAGGATATGTGTTGCTCGGTCAAACCGTAGAAACAAAAACCTAGAGTTACTCATCGGATCAGGCAGCATCTCTAGAGTAAAGGAATAGGTGATGTTTTGAGTCGAGACCTTTCTTCAAACAGAGTTCGGGGAAAGGGAAACAAGGGTAACAAGGGAAACAAGTCTCTTACCTAGCGTAGGGGAATCAAGACTCGGGGACAAGACTTCAGGTGAAAGCGAAAAGATTTAATAGGATCCTGAGGGGCATCATGTTTTTACACAGTGAGTTGTGGGTGTATGGAATGAGCTAACTGATGAGGTAGTTGAGGCAGGTGCTACAAAAACATTTTAAAGGCTTTTGGACAGTTACATGAATAGGACTGGTTTAGAAGGAAATGGACCAAACGCTGGCAGGAGGAACTAGAGTAGATGGGGCATCTTGGTCAACATGGACAAGTTGGGCTGAAGGGTCTGTTTCCGTGCTGTATAACTCTCTAAATCTGCAGACTCGTTGTGCTCCTGAAACAAAGCGTTATATTGCTCCCTTGTCAGTAAATATGACAATCAAGCACTCTTGACGCGTGCGTTTAACAAAACAAAATCAACCAAATGTCCTCGACATGGATTCAGTTCCAGTGCATAAAAAAAGTTATGAGAAGAATATACCTTGCACTATATTCGCTTTGAGTACTGTTGATATCAATCTTGTAATTGGAGATAGTGTGATTGTCATTGGTTCTGTTATAAAAGTATATTTTATTGTTAATGTTTAATGTTTTAGGTGTCATTCCTAATGTCACTGTATGTCATATTGTACTTGCGAGCGGAGCACCAAGGCAAATTCCTTGTATGTGAATACTTGGCCAATAAACCTATTCATTCATTCATCATTCATTCATAAGATTATTCAAGTTATATTGAGGCAAGGAAATAACATTAAGTCTCAGCTGTTTTCACATGCAGTGAATAAAGAGAACAAGATTGTCAGGTGGAACCCATTGCTTTGAGTAAAGTGCCAATTAGCTTGAGAGATATGGTGACCTTTTCTTCACCCGCACACCAGCACTATCCTGCACACACTGGGGTCAATTTACAATTTTACCGAAGCCAATTAACCTACAAACCTGCAGGTCTTTGCAGTGTGGGAAGAAACCAAAGATCTCAGAGAAAAGCCACTTTGTCATGGGGAGAACATGCAAACTCCGTACAGATAGCATCCGTAGTCAGGATCGAAATCGCGTCTCTGGCGCTGAAATGTAGGCAGCAACTCCACTGCTGTACACCCGTACACCCTATGTATCATTTATATTTTTGTGTGTCCACGTGTATGTGCCTGTGATGTTGCCACAAGCGTGATTTTCATTGTACCTGCACCTCACCATACGTGCATATAAGAATAAGCCAGACTTGACTTGAACACTGCTCAGCAAAGTATATTACAATGATGTTCTCATGAGAAAAAGTATTTCCAGAACAATTGATCTGATGGGATGTCATAGGTTATAGTTTCCCACTTCTAAATATTCTTCACAGTTAAAACCATGAGGCATTTCCAGGATTGAATACAATTTATTCCTCATGACTGCAATACAAAATAATATAAATCATTGCTATGAAGGCTAGCAACATTGTTTAAATGACACCTTTACTGAGTGAATAGATTCTTGCTATTGAGGGAATGCAGCGTAGGCTTACAAGGTTAATTCCCGGGATGGCGGGATTGTCATATGCTGAGAGAATGGAGCGTCTGGGCTTGTACACTCTGGAGTTCAGAAGGATGAGAAGATATCTCATTGAAACATATAAGATTGTTAAGGGCTTGGATACGCTAGAGGCAGGAAACATGTTCCCGATGTTGGGGGAGTCCAGAACCAGGGGCCACAGTTTAAGAATAAGGAGTAAGCCATTTAGAACGGAGACGAGGAAACACTTTTTCACACAGAGAGTGGTGAGTCTGTGGAATTTTCTGCCTCAGAGGGCGGTGGAGGCAGGTGCTCTGGATGCTTTCAAGAGAGAGCTAGACAGGGCTCTACAACATTTACATCAAGCACATCAGTTCATTCTGCACACAAACATCTTGTCAAGACCTATTGATATCATCTTCGTAGAGCATTGGTTTGGCCTGAATTTGTGAAATACTTTATGTAAACACTTTCCGTTTGTTTTATTTTATCAGCATGTTTGAAAGTATTAATGGACATCATTTGGAAGCAGTCAGCGATTCTGATGATCTCTGCAAAACCTACCTTCCTTATACTTGTTGTTAGGTACTTCCCCCCCCCCCCCCCCCTGGTGAATGCTATGTACTTAACTCTTTTGTTTCTCTCCTGAGTGCAGGCCCCGTGGCTGGTAGTCGGAATCAAGGTGTTAAGGGCTCCTGTACTCGATTGGCCAAGCTGCGTCAGGTGATGAGTGACTCATCGGAAGCTTAAATACCAGAAGCTCCCAGAACTCTTTGTCTCTTCGTCGACCCTGACTCGTGAGCAGGTTGCTGGTGTGCAGGAGGCCTGCCCATATGGCATAAAACTTTGTGTATTATTACCTACATTTGTCAATTAATATTGAATTGGGATGGTTAAGGGCTGACCTGAGTGTTTTCGTGTATTTTGTTTCAGGGTTATTTCCATTTAGGCAGGTTAGAGACTCGAGTTCGACGGCCCATTGCGAGGCTGGCTGGAGCACTGTTATCTTTGTTTATTAGTTTATTCTTGTCCTTGACTGGGTTGTTTGAATCAGGTTTGGGTTTTAACAAAATAAAATACTATTTTCTTGAACTTGAGCCTGGTTTTTGACTATGTTACGCGGCTCTGAGGTACCTGCATTCGGGAGTCATAACACTTATGAACAATGAGACTGAGATACTGCAGATCCCAAGCAGAGCAAAGTACAGCCAGTGTCCCACCTTCCATGTCATGTAACTGAGCAAAGGGGGAAAGATACAGAATCAGTGGGAGGAAACAGACTAGTTCATGTTGGAAACATTCATATCCTGATTGCTGGGAAATCTCTGCGTGGAGCAGGGTACAGCAACAGAGCCCAGGGAGTTCAGCTGGGAAATTCCACCGTCCAGGATCTCAACCCAAAACCTCACCTATCCATGTTCTTCAGAGATGCTGCCTGATTCGCTGAGTTACTCCAGCATTTTGCGTCTAGCGTTGATAAAGTTAGATAAGAAAAGATGGGAGATGTGACGAGTGGTATGTAAACACCAGCATGGACCAGTTTAGTTGATCTTTTCTGTGTCTTAAATCCTATGTGACCAGATGTAATTCTGCATAATCCAGGAATCTCATCACATTTAGGGTATTGTGTGCATTTCTGGTCACCATGTTACAGGAAAGATTTTGTCAAGCTGGAAAGGGTGGAGAGATGATTTATGAGGCTGTTGCTGGGACTCGAGGGCCTGAGCTATTGGGAAAGTTTGAGCAAGCTAGATCATTATTCCTTGGAGAGGACGAGGGGTGATCTTATGGAGGTGTACAAAATCAAGAGATGAATCAACAAATACTTTCTCATCTTTTTTTCATGACATTGGCACATTTGATAGAGCTGCTCTCTTAAGGCGCCAGAGACCTGGGTTCGATCCTGAACTCAGGGTGTTATCTGCGTGGATTTGTACATTCTCCCTATGACCGTGTGGGTCTCCTGCAGGTGCTCTGGTTTGCTCTCACATCCTAAAGGCATGCAGGTTTGGAGGTTAATTGGCATCTGTAAAATTGCCCTTCATGTGTAGGGAGTGAACAATAAAGTGGTACAACATAGAACTAGTGTTAACGGGGGGATCGAAGATAGACACAAAAAGCTGGAGTAACTCAGCGGGTCAGACAGCACCTCTGGAGAGAAGGACTAGATGACATTTGTCGTGTTGAGACACTTCTTCAGACTGATCTATGGCTGTCATGGACTTGTAGGGTGGAAGAGCCTGTTTCCGTTCTGTTTCTCTAAAGCTAAAAAACCAAAAAAATAGCTGGAGTCCATTTGGCCCATTGAGTGTATGCTGGATCTTAGATCGTTCCTTTCAATTCTATTGCACACTCTGATCTCAACATTGAATACTCTGATGCACTAGCAAATGAAAGAGGAAATTCTCTTCCAATTAATTCTCATAAGGAAGTAGAGCCAATCACAACAGCAGTAATAACATAATTGTACCATTCAGTGCAAGTGAATCGGGTTGTGTCATTTTGACTATCATTGGATCTTTTTTCTGTACTTGCAAATGGTGTAGTCATCATTTGTTCATTCTTAGAAGTGCTACCAGTCTTTTTAGGTTCTGTTGGGTCAAGGAAATACAATTCAGCATCACCTGCTTTTCACTTGCAATCATTAGTTCATAAGTCATAGGAGCAGAATTAGACCATTTGGCACATCGACTTCATGTTCATGTTCATAAGGGATAGAAGCAGAATTAGGCCATTCGGCCCATCAAGTCTACCCGCCATTCAAACATGGCTGATCTCCGCCTCCTAAACCAATACAAGTTCAGAAACAGTGTGCCCACATTTGGGGAGGGGGTTGAGGGGGTGAGCAAGGGAATGTTTGCGGTGGTGGACAGAGCGCCAGACAAGCGGGCAAACGTCACCAGAATGAAGCCGAGCTTCGAGGAGATGCTCCAATCCAGGCAACAGGAGAGCATTGCAGCCCACTCCTGATAGGTGCATTGTCCATGGTGAGGAGGCTGGGGGAGGTGGCAAGTGAGTCACCAACTTAGTCTCGAACCACTGCAAAGTCGTTTCCTGAGTAAACGGACATTGACAGTTTGACTTCTGTTGTGAATGAGGAAGAGGACAACTCAATCGCAGTGCAGGGACCAAACCGATCCAACGCAGCCGAGACATGGCGGTGGGACAGGGAGAATTCACCCACCAGAAACGCCCCAGATCCAGGGGAACAGTCGCTCTGTTGGTTCTTGTTGCTGTTGGTCTCACACCAGGTAAATCGTTGTTTTACAAAATGCTCTGTTCTTTAGAATTATTTACCAGCGCCTTGAATTATTTGTAATCACAGACCTCTCTGTACTGTGTGGGGAGCTGATGATGAGTTGCTCAACACTCGTTAGTTCCTGTAGATCAGCGGTTGTTGTCGTGTTGTGTGCAGCCAAATTGCACACAGCTAGCTCCCTGTGGAGAAGGGAGATAACTACCTACAGCTTGCCTTGCCTTGTGGACCTCATTGAAACTTACCAAATAGTGAAAGGCCTGGATAGAGTGGATAGGGTGAGGATGTTTCCACTAGTGGGAGAGTCTAGGACCAGAGGTCGCAGCTTCAGAATTAAAGAATTAAAGTTCATTTAGGAAGGAGATGAGGAGGAATTTATTTATTCAGAAGGTAGTGAAACTGTGGAATTCATTGCCACAGAAGGCTGTTGAGGCCGTCAATAGATATTTCTAAGGCAGAGATAGATAGATTCTTGATCAGTACTGGTGTCAGGAGTCCTGGAGAGAAGGCAGATTTAGTTGAGAGGGAAAGATAGATCAGCCATGATTGAATGGAGGAGAGTAGACGTGATGGGCCAAATGGCCTAATTCTGCTCCTAGTATGAATTAACCTATCCTATCCATGTACCCAGAGCCGGCCATAAGCCGTTTGGACCGATTGCTCCCAATTGGGCCCTGCAAGTAAGGGGGCCCCGCGCCAGAATAATCTACTCTCGGGTGGAGAGAGGGGAGAGAGGGGCGGAGAGAGAGTAGAGGGGTGGAGGGGGAAGAAAGGGGTAGATGGGGAGGGGGGTGTTAGGGGGAATGGAGAAGGGGGGTGAAGGGGGAGAGGGGGAGGTGGGTCGTTCGCTCACGGCAGCGCTCCCACCCCTCCAGTCACCGTGCTTCACGCACACAGCCCCAGCTCCACCCCTCTCTCCCCGGGGAGACACAGTGATCAATACAGGGTGGGCCGGGCAGGGGGCTGGAGCAACGTTTACAAACATTGGCCTCAGCTCACACCCATCCGCCTGGAACCCGGCCTCAGCTCCCGCCACGGGCCCTCTCCCTCCCTTCTCTCCTTCCCTTCTTCCCTCCCTTCCCTTCTTCCCTCTCTCCCTTCCTCCCTTCCTTCCTCCCTTCTCTCCTTCCCTCCCACACACACATCACGCACAGACAACTAACACACACAACTAAGTTAGGATGGGGTAGAAGCCCAAAGGGTAGGATGGGGCTGAAGCCCAAAATTTAATGCCTGGATTGGTTTTTCACCAATGGTTATTGGTTTTCCAGGATCTATTTAATTAAATTACTTTTTTTTAAATCATTTCACAGTCACAAAAACATGTGGTATTGTAACTATGTACTTTTCAGAGGTGATCTACACATTTTGTTTGTTACTTGTAGGCTTACATGTATGCAATTTTATATTAAAATGTAGCTTAGATCAGTTTGGTCCATTAAGTCGCATGCACTTTTTAAGTGCAAATGTTGATTACTTTGCATTCTACCATAGAGATATAAAGTCCAGAATAGACTTTAATTATATTTCTATGAATCTAGACCTTGACTGGGAACCTGGGGCTCACCAAAATAGTTACCACTTGGGCCCCACAACTCCTAAGGCCGGCCCTGCATGTACCTGTCTAACTGTTTCTTAAATGATGGGATAGTCCCTGCCTCAATTACCTCCTCTGGCAGCTTCATCCATACACCCACCAGCCTTTGTGTGAAAAAGACACATCATAATTATTCCAGGTGGACGTTGTGTTTGAAACATCAGTGGCAGATCCAGCTTCCACCACAGGCCGGGAACTTTAGTTCAATGGGGCACAAAGTGCTGACGTAACTCTGTAGGTCAGGCAGTATCTCATGGTCTTGACTTGAAACGTCACATATCCATGTTGTCCACAGATGCTGCCTGACCTGCTGAGTCCCCACTGACACCACAGGCAGCTGGCTATTCAGCTTTAGTAAAGCACAAAGTGCTGGAGTAAGGCAGCAGGTCAGGCAGCATCTCTGGAGAACATCGATAGGTGACGTTTTGGGTTGAGACCTGAATAAGGGGTAGGCCAGATGAGGAAAAACCTTTTCACCCAGAGTTGTGAATCTGTAGAATTCTTTGCCACAGAGGGCTGTGGAGGCCAATTCACTGGATGTATTCAAGAGAGAGTTAGATATAGCTCTTAGGGCTAATGGAATCATGGGATAGGGGGAGCAAGCAGAAGAGGGTACTGATTTTGGATGATCAGCCATGAACAGTCTGACCTTGTCACAAAACATCGCATCACTAATAAAGAGAGCACAGCAGCGTTTGCACTTTCTGCGCCGGATAAGAGCTCACCTCCCCATCCCGTCCTCACCACTTTCTACAGGGGCACCATAGCATTTTGACCAGCTGCATCTGTCTGGTTTGGGGACTGCAAAGCCTCCGACTGGAAGTCCGTGCAGAGAGTGGTGAGGACGGCTGAAAAAATCATCGGGACTTCTCTTCCTTCAATCCGGGACATTGCGTGCAAACGTTGCTTGTCCAAGGCCAACAGCATTATAAAAGACCCCACACATCTCCATCATGGACTGTTCACTCTGCTGCCCTCGGGCAAATGGTATCGCAGTATAAGGAGCAGAACGGCCAGGTTCTGCAACAGCCTCTTCCCCAGAGCCATCAGACTCTTGAATTCCATATAATGTGCCGCCACTATTATCTATTTTATCTTTTTATCTATTTGATCTTTTTATATATTTTATCCTTTTGTTATTTTATGTTGCATGGTGAGCCAGATGCAATGAAATTTCATTCCAACTTGAATTTGTTGGTGTATTTGTGAATGACAATAAAGTCTTTGATTGAAAATCATATTGAATGGCACTGGTGGCTCGAAGGGCCGAATTGCCTACTCCTGCGCCTATGTTCTATGGTTATATGTTTCTATGAATCGTTACCTATCCACTTTCTCCAGAGATAGTTCCTGACCCGTTGAGTTACTCCAGCACTTTGAGTCCTTTTGTGTATTAACCAGCATCTGCAGTTCCTTGTTTCTACTAGTTCAATGGGGATGTGGGTTGTAGTGAGATTGAACACTATTGTAGTGTGATTGAAACCCGTCGGTTTCTCCAGAGATGCTGCCTGTCCCGCTGAGTTACTCCAGCTCTTTGTGTCTATCTTTGGTGTAAACCAGCACCTGCAGTTCCTTGCTGCACATGATCTTTGCGAAACCATGAAGCTGTCTGAACAGCACAAATTACATGTTTTTTATTGTTAACCAACCAACCAACCCAGCCAGACCCCAGTCTACAAAGAATGGACCCGGCATCCTCTCCTTCCCATTCACCACTTCACACCTACTTAAGGCAAGACTCCAGTATGAAAAGACTGTCACTTCACACCCACTCACAAAGACTGGGCCCTTCTACGCCCACCCCCCTCCAATCACCACTTCACACCAAATCACCCACACCCTCTGTGCTGCAAAACATCACTTATCAAATCTCAACAATAAAAATAGAGGAGGAGGAGAGGCATTTCAGAGGACAAAAAAGCCGGAAATCTCCAGGACTTGACAATGTTTCCCCCTTGACTCTTAAGCTCTGTGCCAAACAGCTGGCACCGGTCTACACAGACATTTTAAACCAGTCCCTGCAAACATGTACTGTCCCTGCCTGCTTCAAAGTCTCCACTATTGTCACTGCACCCAAAAAGGCAAGGATTACTTGTCTTAATGACTACAGGCCTGTCACACTGACCTCTGTAGTCATGAAGACACTCGAAAGGCATGTGCTGGCCAAGTTGAAAAATATCACAAACAGATCTATTGGACCCTCTGCAATTTGCATATCGGGCCAATAGATCTGTGGATGATGCAGTCAACCTGGGCCTGCACTTCATCCTAGACCACCAGGGGACCTATGCGAGGATCCTGTTTGTTGATTTTAGCTCTGCATTCAACACCATTGTGCCAGAGCTACTACACTCCAAACTTTCCAAGTTGACTGTGCCTGAACCCCTCTGTCGGTGGATCACCAGCTTCCTGACAGACAGGAAGCAGCATGTGAGGCTGGGAAAGCACCTCGAACCCGCAAACGCTCAGCATAGAGGCACCGCAAGGCTGCGTACTCTCCCCTCTCCTCTACTCTCTCTGCACCAATGACTGCACCTCTACAGACTCCTCTGCCAAACTTCCCAAGTTTGCGGACGATACAACCCTGATTGGACTGATCCAGGATGGGGAGAAATCTGCCTACAGACAGGAAGTGTCACAGCTGGCGTCCTGGTGCCGTAGCAACAACCTAGAACTCAATGCTCTTAAGACAGTGAAATTGATTGTAGACTTTAGGAGAGCTCCCCCTCCCCTCACCTCACTCACCATCAACAACACCACAGTCACATCTGTGGAGTCGTTTAAGTTCCTGGGAAATATCACCTCCAAGGACCTTCAGTGTGGGGCGACCATCAACTCCACAGTCAAAAAGGCACAACAGATGATGTACTTCCTGCGGCAGCTGAGGAAGCACAATCTGCCGCAGGCAATGATGGTCCAATTCTACACGGCCATCGTAGAGTCTGTTCTCACCTTCTCCATCATGGTCTGGTTTGGCTCAGCCACCAAGCACGACACCTGGAGGCTGCAACGAATCGTCCGATCAGCTGAGAAGGTTATTGGCTGCAACCTTCCCTCCATTGATGAACTGTACACTGCAAGGGCCAGGAAGCGAGCAGGCAAGATCATCTCTGACCCCTCTCACGCTGGCCACAAACTCTTTGAATCACTTCCCTCAGGATGGCGACTCCAGGCTGTCAAAACTGCCACATAAAAACAGTTTTTATCCACGAGTAGTTGCTCTACTCAACAGCCAAAAATCTGTAGCCTCCCTTTGATCTGATATTTTGTTGGTTCACATGCTTGATCAATGGTGTTTTGTCATTAATGTTTTATTATTATTAATGTTTAGTATTTTCTGAGTGATTCGTAACTGTCACTGTATGTCATGTTGTTACGTGTGGGCGGAGCACCAAGGCAAATTCCTTGTATGTGAATACTTGGCCAATAAACCTACTTACTTACTTAAACCTCAGCTTGTGTTGCTGCAGTGAGAGTGATCTTTCATCATTAATGTGCCCACAGGGTCAAGGGGAGTAACTGAACCCGAGGAGGTGAGGGAGAGTTGGGGCAGTCGGTCACTGTGGAATGTCAGTATGATTCGAAATATAGAGATTACAACAAGCTGTGGAGTAAAGGTGATGATTACCAGTCATCTTCTACCGTGGTTTCTACTGATGACCCACGACAAGGGAGAACATCGATAACTGATGACAAAACACAACAGATAGTTTCAGTAACCATCAACAACCTGGAGAAGAGTGATGAAGGACGCTACTGGTGTGTGATAGCAAAGGGAAAACATTCACACAATGAATCGACCTCCATCTCATTGATGGTTTCTGAAGGTACGTTGACGATCTCTCCTCACGCTCCCAGATGTGAAAATTCCAGCCAGGGAATTTCGGCCTCAGTCCTGATGGTGACTCGGTGCCACATCCCCGGGGGTCGAGGTGGACGGGGGGGGGGGGGGGGGGGTGGTGGTGGTGGTGGTGCATACATCATTTACTGGGCCCACTGTCCCAGGAGCAGTATAGGGGGGGATGTCAGACACCAGCCCCACGGAAGATCCCAGCTACCGCGGTTCTGCTGCTGAGGCTCATTTCCCGAAAGACGATCGCTCTGGGACCAGAACCTCCAGAACCAGGTGGGGGAAAACCGGCCCCTCACCCACCAGGGTGGAGAAAGGGAGAAAGGGGTCAAGGGGGAAGGGGAAGGCGCAGGTTAGTAGAAGATAGTTAAAATTAGAGAATTCAACGTTCAAACCGTTGGGTTGTAAACTACCTGAGCGTAATATGAGGTACGGTTCCTCCAACTTGCATGTGGCCTCACTCTGGCAATGGAGGAGGCCCAGGACAGACAGGTCAGTGTGGGAATGGGAAGGGACGTTGACAGGGTTAGCAACCGGGAGATCAAGAAGGGTCCCGACCCGAAAAGGACACCTGCCCTTTTACTCCAGAGATGCTGCCTGATCTGCCATCAGTCTGAAGAAGGGTCTTGACCTGAAACGTCGCCTATTTCCTTCACTCCATAGATGCTTCCGCCCTCACCAGCTGAGTTTCTCCAGCATTTTTGTCTACCTGCCGAGTTACTCCAGCTCTTTGTGTCAATCTTTGGTGTAAACCAGCACCTGCAGTTCCTTGCTACACATGATCTATGCAAAACCATGAACCTGTCTGAACAGCACAAATGACATGTTTTTTATTGTTAAACCTCAGCTTGTGTTGCTGCAGTGTGAGTGATCTTTCATCATTCATGTGCCAACAGGGTCAGGGGGAATAACTGGACCCAAGGAGGTGAGGGGAGAGTTGGGGCAGTCGGTCACTGTGGAATGTCGGTATGATCAGGAATACAGTGACAACAGGAAGCTATGGAGTAAAGGTTATTATTACCGGTCATCTTCTACCGTGGTTTCTACTGATGACCCACGACAAGGGAGAACATCGATGACTGATAACAAAACACAACGGATACTTTCAGTAACCATCGACAACCTGGAGAAGAGTGATGAAGGACACTACTGGTGTGTGATAGTAAAGGGAATCTTTTCAAGCAATGAAAGGACCTCCATCTCATTGAAGGTTTCTGAAGGTACGTTGACGATCTCTCCTCACTCTCCCAGATGTGAACATTCCAGCCTGGGAATTCCGGCCTCGGTCCTGACGGTGATTCGGTGCCACATCCCCGGGGGTCGCGGTGAAGGGGGGGGAGCACATTTACTGGGGTCCATGAGCCCACTGTCCAAGGAGCAGTGTGTGTGTGTATGTGTGTGTTTGGGGGGGGGGACCTCGTGAACGGGGACCGGCGGTTTCTGCTGCTGGCGGCTTATTTCCACAAAGAAGATCGCTCCGGGACCAGAACCTCTGCCGTCCCCTCACTGTGGCAGGAGGGGTGGAACCGCCCCCTCACCCTCTCCCCCTGCCCGTCACTGTCACACCCACCACACACACAACATCTGAAGAAGGGTCCCAACCCTATACATCGTCTGTTCATTCCTTCCACAGATGCTGCCAGACCTGCTGAGTTACTCCAGCACTTTGTGTTTTGCTCAAGATTCCAGCACCTGCAATTCCTTGTGTCTCACAAACTTTGGTGATTCATGAGCTCAGTTTATTGTTGTCGTCTGTACCGACGCACAGGGAAAAGCTTTTACCGTGTTTCGAATGAGGGCCAAGTCACTGGGTATTTTTAAGATTCATAGGTTCTCGATTAGTATGGGTGTCAAGCGATATGGGGAGAAGGGAAGAGAATGGGGTTGAGAGGGAGAGATAGATCAGCCATGATTGAATGGTGGAGTAGACAAAAATGGGCCAAATGGCCTCATTCTCCCCTATCACATGAACTTCATTACAAGAGGATTTCAGTACAGGAGTGGAGAGGTTCTTCTGCAGTTGTATTGGGGTCTGGTAGGACCACATCTGGAATGTTGTGTCCAGTTTTGGTCTCCTAATTTGAGGAAGGACATCCTTGTGATTGAGGCAATGCAGCGTAGGTTCACGAGATTGATCCCTGGGATGACGGGACTGTTATATGAGGAAAGATTGAAAAGACTAGGTTCTGAACTGGAGTTTAGGATGATGAGTGGGGATCTTATAGAAACATATAAAATTATAAAAGGACTGGACAAGCTCGATGAAGGAAAAATGTCCCCCAATGTTGGGTGACTCCAGAACCAGGGGCCACAGTCTTAGAATAAAGGGGAGGCCATTTAAGACTGAAGCAAGAGGTACGGCAATTATAATATTTAACCTTTTAAATTAAAGAAGTCTATATCTGATAAAGAGGGAAGATACGTTATAGTCACGGGAGAAATTTATAATACATCATTAACTATGATAAATATTTACGCACCTAATTTTGATAACCCCCAATTTTTTAAGAAAATAGTAGATATAATTGCAGAGCATAATTATCAAAATATAATAATGGGGGGAGATTTCAATTGTGTTATAGACCCATATTTAGAAAAATCAATAAAGTAGGGAAGCGTCTTGTTAAAACTAATACCTGTGAATTCTTAAATACTTATATAAAAAATAATAACATAACTGATGTTTGGAGAATAGCAAACCCAATTGGAAGGGAATATTCGTTTTACTCATCGGTTCATAAAACTTACTCACGAATTGACTATTTCTTATTGGATACAAAATTAATCCCGTATACGACTAAACCATCATACCATAATAGTATTATTTCCGATCATTCACCACTGACTTTTATACTTAAAATCGAGGGAATGCCGTATATAATACCTTTTTGGAGATTCAACGCACAAATATTAAATAACCCACAGGGTTATGAGCATATAAAAAAAACAAACAAAAAAAAAATTTAGAGATAAATGAGACGCCGGGTATTTCTGTATCGCTATTATGGGAAACCTTTAAGGCATACATCCGCGGTGTTATAATCTCTTATCAAAGTTTTCAAAATAAAGAAAATAAAAGAGAACTTCAGAGGATTGAACAGGAAATAAAATTATTAGATCTGGACAATGCAAATGACCCACCATAGATAAACATAATAAGATAACTTTATTGAAATATAAACTCAATAGAATATTATCGGCAAGAGTAATAAGATTATTCCAAATTACAAAACACACACACTTCGAATTTGAGATAAGCCACATAAATGATTAGCGAGGCAACTGAAGCAACAAGAAAAGGAAAATACTATCACTAAAATTAAATCTGATAAGGGCGAGCTTCTAACACTACCAAAGGATATTAATAAAAGGTTTGCCCAATTTTATCATAATTTATACACAACTAAAATAAATACAGATGATAGTAAAATTACAAATTTTTTAGATAATTGCAATCTCCCTAAATTGGATAGTTTAGAACAAGAGGAATTAGGAGCACGGATTACTAGTGAAGAAATAAAACAAACAATAAACTCATTGAAAAATGGGAAGACCCCAGGACCAGATGGTTTTAGCAATGAATTTTATAAACAATTTCAGGAGTCAATTGTACCAAGATTATTCAACTTATACGCGCAGGCTTATACCGAAAATAAACTACCAGAAACTTTAGCTGAATCAACAATAACGCTTATACCAAAAAAAAGATAAAGACTTAGAGGAACCAGGTTCTTACAGAGCTATATCACTTCTAAACACGGATCAGAAAATTTTAGCAAAGATTCTAGCAAGAAGACTGAATAATTATATTAACAAATTGGTAAACCCGGATCAAACAGGATTTATACCTAAAAGACAATCACTTAATAACTCGAGAAGGCTTTTCAATATAATGTACTCTCACAAAGAGCACATTGAAGATATTTCAGTCATTACATTGGATGCAGAGAAGGCATTTGATCAGGTAGAATGACAGTATTTATATAAGGTACTCCAAAAATTGAACACGGGAGAGAATTTTATTAGATGGGTTAAATTGCTTTATGATAAACCTACGGCAAGAATATTAACTAATAATATGTTATCTCCAAAATTGTATTTATCAAGGGGTAATAGGCAGGGATGTGCCTTATCACCATTGCTATTTGCCCTTATGATAGAACCGCTGGCTGAAAGGATTAGAAATCATCCAAATATTCACGGATATAATACTAAGGACTCAAAGAATAAAATTTAATTATATGCTGACGATATTCTTTTATATATTACTAATACACAAACGAGTATCCCCACCTTATTAACACTAATCGAGGAATTTGGTTCTTTTTCAGGATATAGAATAAATTGGAATAAAAGCGAAATTATGTCTTTGAAACCACAGGATGCGAGACACTTATTAAAATTTCCTTTCAAAATTGCAACAGAAAAATTCAAGTATTTGGGTATTCAAATTACGAGAAGACACAAATCATTATTTAGTGCTAATTTTATGCCACTATTAAATAAACTGAATGTTATGATTAAATTTTGGAAAACGCTACCGCTCTCATTGATAGGTAGAATTAACGCTATAAAAATTACTTTCTTACCACAATTAATATATTTGTTTCAAGCGATCCCAATATATATTCCAAAATATTTTTTCAAAAAACTAGATTCTAATATCACTAATTTTATATGGGATTATAGAGCACACAGAATTCAACGAAAGCATCTGTGTAAACCTAAAGAAGTTGGGGGGTTATCATTACCTAACTTTAAGTATTACTACTGGGCAGTGCATATAAAGAACATAATGTACTGGTTGGATAACTCCACTCACCAGTCGGAGTGGATAAGAATGGAGAAAGAGGAGTGTTTCCCCGTACGATATAGGAACGATCTTGTTCTCACCGATAAAATTCACAAAAACTATTTTTATAATAGTATATTAAATAGAGAATTACCCTCAACAGAGGCACTAAGAGAAGATTGGGAACATGAACTAATGATAAAGATTCCGAAAGATAAATGGGAAAAGTATCTGATGAACACATATAATTGTTCCATTAATGCAAGACATAATCTAATTCAATTTAAACTATTACATAGACTATATTATTCAAAAACGAGGTTAAATAAATTCAACTCAAATGTTTCTCCTAGATGCGATAAATGTTTGTTTCAAAATGCCAATATATCACATTCATTTGTAGGATGTATAAAGTTGAATAAATTTGGAGCGATATATTTTGATATATTTACAAAGCTCTTCAAGTCAAGAATAGAACCAAATACGGAATGGATTATATTTGGAATAATAGTAGAAGATATCAAGTTAAACAAAGACCAAAAAGTATTCTTTAATTATGGGTTAATAATTGGAAAGAAATTGATACTTAAATTTTGGAAAAATACAGCTATACCAACTATTAAAATGTGGATTTGTAATATGACGGACATAGCTCACTTTGAAGAAATGAGACTCCGCCTAATAGATAAATATGACCAATTCTTAAGGAGTTGGTCCCCTTTCATCGACTTTTTGGAATCATGTGATGCAGCAGTACCGTTAAGATTACTGATTTCAGCTCAGGTCGTGGGTAGAATTACATCTCCGAACAAAGATTTGAAAATTCTTTTTCTCCTATTTCTACTTTCTATGTTTTCTTTTCTTATATGCACACTTCAAGTTTTTCTATTTTCTACTATCTATTTTTCCTCTTTTTCTTCTCTCTATTTCTTGCCTTTTTTTAATTTCCTTTTCAAAAACATAAAACTAGAGGTTGTACATAGAATGTATTACGTTATGACATAGTTGTCACCTAAAAGTAGGTGCCACTGTATTGTTTTTTACTGTATTAACTTCTAATAAAATAAACAAAACAAAAAAACAAAAAAAAAGACTGTGGTGAGAAAAAACATTTTCACCCAGAGAGTTGTGAATTTGTGGAATTCCCTGCCACAGAGGGCAGTGGAGGCCAAATCACTGGATGGATTTAAGAGAGAGTTAGATAGAGCTCTAGGGGCTAGTGGAATCAAAGGATATGGGGAGAAGGCAGGCACGGGTTATTGATTGTGGATGTTCAACCCAGATCACAGTGAATGGCGGTGCTGGCTCGAAGGGCCGAATGGCCTCTTCCTGCAACTATTTTCTATGTTCCTATAAATTATGAACGAAGAATCCTTATGAGATGACTGATATGGACTTTAAACTGAGCCGCACAAACTGTACAAGATGAGATACTCAACAGGTCGGGCAGCATCTGTGGAGAGAGAATGACAGTTAATGTTTCAGGTAGATACCTCCAACCAAATTGCATTATTTCCAATTCAGTCCACGTAATGAAAATAGTCCATGGATCCTCCCGCTCCCAAGTTCTTCTCCAACGTAGAAGACATGTGCCTAACTCTAGCAGCAGGCAGATAACACAGCCTGTGGGACTCTGAAGGGCATGAAAGAAGTCTCTGAATGCTTGCGGCCATCATGTGGCATCTTAAAAATGGGTGAGCCTCCTGTCTAGACCAAGATGCTTGGTCCATCTATGGTGGCCTCAGAAGGATCTTTGTCCAAATGTATGGAGTGGGATTCAAACCACGAATATTCGACACATGTGAAATTCCAGCTTGGGAATTCTCGGCCTCGGTCCTGACGGTGACTCGGTGCCACATCCCCGGGGTTCATGGGGGAGGGAGGGGGTGTTTGGTGGGAGGTGAGAAGGGGGTAGGGGGAATCCGCTGCATGGGGCCACACTGGTTTAGGATTTGAACCCAGGAATCTCTCCACACAGAGCAAGAGCACTCCCAACTGAAGCATCTCCCCCACATCACTGAAGTGGAACAGAACTTGCTTTCAGACATTTAATGTTCAAAAACTTCATTCACTTTATCTCCACAAGGGTCTCAAACAAACCGCCCAGATATGGTCATCACCACCTCTACAACAATAAGCACAAGGGCTCTGACCACCCTGCCTCAAGATGCACCAACCACCGAGGCAGCAAGTTCCACTGAGTCTCCTGGTTCAATACTTTCAAACAGGTTGGTAACTCGAAGAGCCAACACAGCCTCAACTGAGAACAAATTAGTTAAGATCAGTTTCAACTCAGTTAAAAGATTCCTTGGCCCACCGAGTCCGCTCTGAGCAGCAATCACCCCCATACACCAGTTCTGTTCTACACACTAGGGGCAATTTACTACAAACCCCGCACGTCTTTGGAATGTGGGAGGAAATTGGAGAATCCAGAGTAAACTCTTGCAATCACAGGGAGAACATACAAACTATGTACTGACAGCACCGGTGGTCCGGTAGGATCGTATCTTATTGTCGGTAAAATCAGTCCCAGTACTTTGAGAAAGCGTGGCTGATCACATTCCAGTCCATTGATAAATACTCCTTGGCCCTGACTAAAGTCCCTCTGTCCTTAGTACACCCAGTGGCCCTACCGTTGTGAATGTCTACCCTTATTTGATGCCAAAAAACAAATAACTTCACACTTATCACGGTTCAATACCTGCTGGCATTGCTCTGCCCAACATACCAGTTGCTTCTCATCCCTCTGTGGTCTATGATTATTGTACTATCCAAAATGATACAATTTTGGTGTAATCTGTAAACTCGTTAATCATACTTCCAACATTAACATCTAAGGCCGGCAGATGGGACTAGTGTAGGTAAGGGCATCTTGGTCAGCGTGCGGAAATTGGGTCAAAGGACATGTTTTCGTGCTGTATGTCTGACCACCAACATGAACATCTAAGTTGTTAATGTATGTAGTCATGGAACACCTCCAAGGAATGGGTGCATGTTGCGATATAAACATCTCACCAATGTCTACGCCACAACCTTGGATCACACTGAATGATTCCGTGTGCAATATGATGAAAAAATTCCCCAACGTTGATCTTTGATAACTCTGTGTGGAAGTAATAATATTTCCTTGTATTTCCAGGGACATCGTGTTGAATGTTCGCCGTGTTTGGGGTGTGTTACGCTGGGTACTCTTTGGAGTTCTGCTTCTCTTCCTGGCTTCCATCAGCTGTGTGACAACTTTTAAAAGGTAAAAGTTTGCAATCTCTTCACTCTAGTGTTCACATTAAATTAAATTGGAAATGATGGGAGTTCACTTTAGAATTTAGAGATAAAGTGTGGACATACAGTGCCCTCCATAATGTTTGGGACAAAGACCCATAATTTATTTATTTGCCTCTGTATTCCACAATTTGAGATTGGTAATAGAAAAAATCACATGTGGTTAAAGTGCACATTGTCAGATTTTATTAAAGGGTATTTTTATACATTTTGGTTACACCATGTAGAAATTACATCTGTGTTTTTACATAGTCCCCCCATTTCAGGGAACCATACATTTTGGGACACAAGGCTTCATAGGTGTTTGTAATTGCTCAGGTGTGTTTAATTGCCTCTTTAATGCAGGTATAAAAAGCTCTCAGCACCTAATCTTTCCTCCAGTCTTTCCATCACCTTTGGAAACTTTCATTGCTGTTTATCAACATGAGGACCAAAGTTGTGCCAATGACTCAAATAAGCCATTATGAGACTGAGAAACAAGAATAAAACTGTTGGAAACATCATCCAAACATTAGGCTTTCCAAAATCAACTGTTTGGAACATCATTGAGAAGAAAGAGAGCACTGGTGAGCTTACTAATCGCAAAGGGACTGGCAAGCCAAGGAAGACCTCCAAAGCTGATAACAGAAGACTTCTCTCTATAATAAAAAAAAAACCCAAACACCCTGTCCAACAGATAAGAAACACTCTTTAGGAGTCAGGTGGGGATTTGACAATAACCACTGTCCGCAGAAGACTTCATGAACAGAAATACAGAGGATACACTGCAAGATGCAAACCACTGGTTAGCCACAAAAATAGGAAGGCCAGGTTACAGTTTGCAACAAAGTACTTGTGACTTTCCAGCTACCTCTACGTGTAGAAGCTCTTTTTCTTTTCAAAAAATAAAACCTGTTGACGTTCAACATGCTATTAATGAATTAAAGGATGATTGTGGATCTGGACCAGCTGGTATTGAGACTAAATTCATTAAGTTAGGAGTTAATATTCTAATGTACCCACTATTGCGACCTGTTTAATTTGTCCTTCTCAACTTGTACCCTCCCTTCCGCATGGAAGTGTACCAATGTTACTCCACTGCATAAGGGAGGCGACCCACACGATATTTTACTTCGGAGTCACGTGAGTGACTACGTGAAGAAGCCCCGCCTGGCGCTGGAACGGCATTACGTCGACGCTGACGGCAGAAGCAAGAGCTGCAGAGTGCAGCTCCTCTCAGCGGTCAGAACGGACCCGCAGGTAAGTGCAATGAAATTTTTAGGGGACGTTCTAAAAAAAGACATTACGCTGGCAAGTAGAACCAGCAAAAATGAAAGTAAAAATTTCAAAAAATCAGAGTCACGCTGGCGTACTCATCCAGCTTAGGTAATAAAAAATTTAAAATGGAGAAGTCTCAGAGGAAGATTTCGCGGGTTAAAAGATCGTCCCGGGGAGAAGCTAAAGAGTCGGGACAAGAGATTAGTGCGGAGCCGGTTCCAATACCGGTGGCCGTTGATTCACCTGTTAGTGAGACTATAATTTCTCCAGAAACACAAACCACAGAGGAAAATGTTCCTGGGAAAAGTAAAAAGAAATCTGTGAGGCCTGTGGTTTCTGATGATGACTCTGATAATGAAAGTCCTCCGGATAATAAAGCTATATGGCTTAAAATGGAACATATGGAGAGAGTACTCCAAAATATTATGAGACAAGGGTCCAAGTACCCAGAACTTTCCCAAACTGAGATATGGTGACCTTTTCTTCAGTGGAATTGGACGTCTTTGTTGAGTTTAGTTTAATTTAGAGATACAGCATAGAAACAGGACCTTTGGCCCACATAGTTCACGCCAACCAGCGATCCCACCCGCACACCAGCACTATCCTGCACACACTAGGGTCAATTTACAGTTTTACCAAAGGCAATTAACCTACAAACCTGCACGTCTTTGGAAGAAACCAAAGATCTCAGCGAAAAGCCACTTGGTCATGGGGAGAATATGCAAACTCCGTTCAGACAGCATCCGTAGTCAGGATCAAAACCGTGTCTCTGGCACTGAAATGAGGGCAGCAACTCCACCGCTGTACACCCGTACACCCTATGTATCATTTATATTTTTGTGTGTCCACGTGGATGCGCCTGTGATGTTGCCACAAGCGTGATTTTCATTGTACCTGCACCTCACCATACGTGCATATAAGAATAAGCCAGACTTGACTTGAAAACTGATCAGCAAAGTATATTACAATGATGTTCTCACGAGAAAAAGTACTTCCAGAACAATTGATCTGATGGAATGTCATAGGTTATAGTTTCCCTCTTCTAAATATTCTTCACAGTTAAAACAATGAGGCATTTCCAGGATTGAATACAATTTATTCCTCATGACTGCAATACAAAATAATATAAATCATTGCTATGAAGGCTAGCAACATTGTTTAAATGGCACCTTTACTGAGTGAATAGATTCTTGCTATTGAGGGAATGCAGCGTAGGCTTACATGGTTAATTCCCGGTATGGCGGGATTGTCATATGCTGAGAGAATGGAGCAGCTGGGCTTGTACACTCTGGAGTTCAGAAGGATGAGAAGATATCTCATTGAAACATATAAGATTGTTAAGGGCTTGGACACGCTAGAGGCAGGAAACATGTTCCCGATGTTGGGGGAGTCCAGAACCAGGGGCCACAGTTTAAGAATAAGGAGTAAGCCATTTAGAACGGAGACGAGGAAACACTTTTTCTCACAGAGAGTGGTGAGTCTGTGGAATTCTCTGCCAGAGGGCGGTGGAGGAAGGTGCTCTGGATGCTTTCAAGAGAGAGCTAGACAGGGCTCTACAACATTTACATCAAGCACTTCAGTTCATTCTGCACACAAACATCTTGTCAAGACCTATTGATATCATCTTCGTAGAGCATTGGTTTGGCCTGAATTTGTGAAATACTTTATGTAAACACTTTCCGTTTGTTTTATTTTATCAGCATGTTTGAAAATATTAATGGACATCATTTGGAAGCAGTCAGCGATTCTGATGATCTCTGCAAAACCTACCTTCCTTATACTTGTTGTTAGGTACTTCCCCCCCCCCCCCCCTCTGGTGAATGCTATATACTTAACTCTTTGTTTCTCTCCTGAGTGCAGGCCCCGTGGCTGGGAGTCGGAATCAAGGTGTTAAGGGCTCCTGTACCCGTTTGGCCAAGCTGCGTCAGGTGATGGGTGTCTCATCGGAAGCTTAAATACCTGAAGCTCCCAGAACTCTCTCTCTCTTCGTCGACCCTGACTCGTGAGCAGGTTGCTGGTGTGAGCTGCAGGAGGCCTGGCCACATGGCAAAAAACTTTGTGTATTATTACCTACATTTGTCAATTAATATTGAATTGGGATGGATAAGGGCTGACCTGAGTGTTTTCGTGTATTTTGTTTCAGGGTTATTTCCATTTAGGCAGGTTAGAGACTCGAGTTCGACGGCCCATTGCGAGGCTGGCTGGAGCACTGTTATCTTTGTTTATTAGTTTATTCTTGTCCTTGACTGGGTTGTTTGAATCAGGTTTGGGTTTTAACAAAATAAAATACTATTTTCTTGAACTTGAGCCTGGTTTTTTGACTATGTTACACGGCTCTGAAGTACCTGCATTCGAGAGTCATAACACTTGTGAACAATGAGACTGAGATACTGCAGATATCAAGCAGAGCGAAGTACAGCCAGCGTCCCACCTTCCATGTCATGTAACTGAGAAAATGGGGAAAGATACAGAATCAGTGGGAGGAAACAGACTAGTTCATGTTGGAAACATTCATATCCTGATTGCTGTGAAATCTCTGCGTGGAGCAGGGTACAGCAACAGAGCCCAGGGAGTTCAGCTGGGAAATTCCACCGTCCAGGATCTCAACCCAAAACCTCACCTATCCATGTTCTTCAGAGATGCTGCCTGATTCGCTGAGTTACTCCAGCATTTTGCGTCTAGCGTTGATAAAGTTAGATAAGAAAAGATGGGAGATGTGACGAGTGGTATGTAAACACCAGCATGGACCAGCTTAGTTGATCTTTTCTGTGTCTTAAATCCTATGTGACCAGATGTAATTCTGCATAATCCAGGAATCTCATCACATTTAGGGTATTGTGTGCATTTCTGGTCACCATGTTACAGGAAAGATTTTGTCAAGCTGGAAAGGGTGCAGAGATGATTTATGAGGATGTTGCTGGAACTCGAGGGCCTGAGCTATAGGGAAAGTTTGAGCAAGATAGATCATTATTCCTTGGAGAGGACGAGGGGTGATCTTATGGAGGTGTACAAAATCAAGAGATGAATCAACAAATACTTACTCATCTTTTTTTTTGTGACATTGGCACATTTGATAGAGCTGCTCTCTTAAGGCGCCAGAGACCTGGGTTCGATCCTGAACTCAGGGTGTTATCTGCGTGGATTTGTACATTCTCCCTATGACCGCGTTGGGTCTCCCTGCAGGTGCTCTGGTTTGCTCTCACATCCTAAAGGCATGCAGGTTTGGAGGTTAATTGGCATGTGTAAAATTGCCCTTCATGTGTAGGGAGTGAACAATAAAGTGGTACAACATAGAACTAGTGTTAACGGGGGGATCGAAGATAGACACAAAAAGCTGGAGTAACTCAGCGGGTCAGACAGCACCTCTGGAGAGAAGGACTAGATGACATTTGTCGTGTTGAGACACTTCTTCAGACTGATCTATGGCTGTCATGGACTTGTAGGGTGGAAGGGCCAGTTTCCGTGCTGTTTCTCTAAAACTAAAAAAACAAAAAAATAGCTAGAGTCCATTTGGCCCATTGAGTGTATGCTGGATCTTAGATCGTTCCTTTCAATTCTACTGCACACTCTGATCTCAACATTGAATACTCTGATGCACTTAACACTAGCAAATGAAAGAGGAAATTCTCTTCCAATTAATTCTCATAAGGAGGTAGAGCCAATCACAACAGCAGTAATAACATAATTGTACCATTCAGTGCAAGTGGATCGGGTTGTGTCATTTTGACTATCATTGGATCTTTTTTCTGTACTTGCAAATGGTGTACTCATCATTCGTTCATTCTTAGAAGTGCTACCAGTCTTTTTAGGTTCTGTTGGGTCAAGGAAATACAATTCAGCATCACCTGCTTTTCACTTGCAATCATTAGTTCATAAGTCATAGGAGCAGAATTAGACCATTTGGCACATCAACTTCATGTTCATGCTCATAAGGGATAGAAGCAGAATTAGGCCATTCGGCCCATCAAGTCTACTCTGCCATTCAATCATGGCTGATCTATCTCTCCCTCCTAACCCTATTCTCCTGCCTTCACCCCATAACCCCTGACACCCGTACTATCTCTGCCTTAAAATATCCATTGACTTGGTCTCCACAACCTTTTGTGCAATTAATTCCTCAAATTTACTACCCTCTTGCTTTAGAAATTCCTCCTAATTTTCTTCCTAAAGCAACGCTCTTTAATTCTGAAGCTATAAACTCTGGCCCTATATTATCCCACTAGTGGAAGCATCTTCTCCACACATATGTTAACCCACTCATTCCGAGGATCATTCTCATAATCCTCCTCCTTCTTTATTGAATTCCACAGATTCATCGCCCTCTGACTAAAGATTTATTGAGCAAGTCTTTGCAATAATACAACAGCAACTTGCATTTCAACAGTGCCTTAAAGGTGATGGAAAAGTCTCAAGGTTCTTCACAACACCATTGTCAGGTGGAATTTGGCATGGAATCACATGCTGGTTAGAGATACAGCATGGAAACTGACCGTTCGGCCCACCGAGTCCACGCTGACCATCGATCACCCGTTCACACTAGTCCCACGTTACACCACTTTTGCATGCACTCCCTACACATTGAGTGCAATTCGACATGAGCCACAATTCGACAAGTGCAATTAACCTACAAAGCCACACGTCTTTGGGATGTGGGAGGAAACCGGAGCACCCAGAGGAGACCCACGCGGTCACAGGCAGAACGAGCAAACTCCACACTGATAGCGCCGGAGGTCAGAATTAAACCTGGGTCTCTGGGGGTGGTTGCATTTCCAACTACAGCAAACCCAACCCCACAAATATCACTAAGAACAAGCCTCTCCATCACCAGTGTAGCAGTGTTACAACACAATGCTAGCAACTCACAATGCTAGCAACATTGAATTTTCTAGTTTTAAGTAACTAACCCACAACAATCCTTTCCCCTAACCTCCGTTCCTTTCCACATATATATATATCCTTTCTTCCAGCTTCACATTTCATGCCTCTTCTCTCCATATCTCAGTCTTTTATCTTCTTTCCATCTCTGGCCATCGTCCACCCATCAGCCAGTAACCCTCTCTCCCTCACCTGTATCCACCTATCACTTGCCAGGCTTCATCCTTCCCCCACCTCTCTCCCAGCTTTCTCCCCCCTACTACAATCAGCCTGAACAAGGGTCCCAACCCAAAACGTCACCATGTTCTCTGGAGATGCTGCCTGGCCCATTGGCATTATATGCCTGTTTTTGAGAAATAGGAAGTTGTGAGGTTGATAAGAAGATTTGAACACCAGTGTAAATATTTTGAAACCAAATCATTGATTCTACAGGTTAGGGTCGTTATGACTATGGAGGATGGGTTATCAGATCTGTGAGGTGTGGAGAACTATGGTTAAGTCCAAATCCACCCACATGTCACAGTGCCAGGGTGAAGGGTGAGTGGGGCAGAGCAGGGCGGGGCACTGGCACCAGAGTTAAACTCATAGTCATACAGCACAGAAACAGGCCCTTCTTCCCAACTTGACCATGCTGACCCAACTGCCCACCTACACTAGTAGTAGTGTAGTTACTATATGTAGTGTACCTCAGCGGTATGAACATTGACTTCTCCAATTTCGGGTAGTCCTTGATTTCTCCCTTCTTCCCCTCCCCTTCCCAGCTCTCCCACAGCCTACTGTCTCCGCCTCTTCCTTTCTTCTTCCGCCCCGCCCACCCACCTCCACATCAGTCTGAAGAAGGGTCTCGACCAGAAACATCACCTATTCCTTCGCTCCATAGATGCTGCCTCACCCGCTGAGTTTCTCCAGCATTTTTGTCTACCTATGCTTTTGCGAGCATCTGCAGTTCTTTCTTAAACATAATGTAATGTGTTACATTTTTTATTATTAAATTTTATTGGCCAAACAATAAACATATGAAGCAACTTAGAAAAAATAGGAAGGAACAATTGTTTGTTTAATGTTATAAAGTGTGGATGTGGTGAGGCAAACACAACTGCTTGCTCTTTTTGTAAACAAGCTTTTGCAGTTAATTTTTTTCTATTTGATCTCCAGGCATGCTGTCTAACCCACTGAGTTACTCCAGCACTTTGTGTCTTTTGTGTAAACCAGTATCTTTGGTTTCTTGTTTCTACATTTTGACGGGTCTGAAGAAGGACCCCGACCCGAAACATCACCTATCTATGTTATAGATTCTATAGATGCACCGTATCCCACCATTGTGCCATCTATACCTCACGATGCCTCAAGAAAGCAGACAACATAATTAAGGACATTTTTCACCCCAGCCGTCCCCTCTTCTCCCCTCTCCCATCAAGGCAGAAGATATAAAAGCTTGAAATTTTACTCCACCTGTTTCACAAACTGCTTCTTCAAACCTATTGGAAATGAACACGAGAGTGTGATGTAAGAGACTTTTAGATAAGTACATGGATATGCAGGGCTGGAGAGATATGGATTATGTGCAGGCAGATAAGGGTTTGTTCAGGGCAAGCACTATCAGAGGGGGGGCAACGAGTGCCATTTGGCATGGGCCTCATGCCTGTAGCCTCAAAGGGATCTTGATTTGGGGGCCTCTAAAATTGAGGGGCTTCTGCTTGAAATTCTGAAATTGAAATTGGCCTGGGCCTCAGTTCATCTATCAGATGGCCTGGTTCCTGGCATTATGTTCGGCACGGACATTGTGGGCCCGAGGGCTTGTTCCTGTCATGTTTAGTTTAGTTTAGAGATACAGCATGGAAACATGCCCTTTGCCCCACTAAGTTCGCTCTGACCAGCAATCACCCATACACTAGTTCTATCGTGCACACTAGGTACAATTTACAGAAGCCAATTAACCTACAGAAGCCAATTAGCCTACTGTCTCCGCCTCTTCCTTTCTTCTTCCCGCCCCGCAGACCCACCTCCACATCAGTCTGAAGAAGGGTCTCGACCCGAAACATCACCTATTCCTTCGCTCCATAGGTGCTGCCTCACCCGCTGAGTTTCTCCAGCATTTTTGTCTACCATCGATTTTTCCAGCATCTGCATTTCTATCTTAAACCTAAACTAGTTTAGTTTAGTTTAGAGATACAGCGTGGAAACTGGCCCTTCAGCCCACCGAGTTCGCACCGAACAGTGATCCCACCTCATTAACACTATCCTACACGCACTCGGGACTATTTACACTTATACCAAGCCAACTAACCAACTAACCTATATGTTTTTGGAGTGTGGGAGGAAACTGAAGATCTTGGAGAAAACCCAGGCGGTCACGGGGAAAACGTACAAACTCCATACAGACAGCACCCGTAGTCGGGATCAAACCTGACAGTAAGCGCTGTAAAGCAGCAGCTCTACCACTGCGCCACCGTGCCGCCCTAGTCCACTTGTCCCACTTGCCCGCGTTTGACCCATCTCCTCTTTGTTCTGCCATATATTGGTAAACATCCAGTTTTCAACCTCAGTCAGGAAGTAGTGTCTCGACCGGAATACAAACATGCACTTTTTGCCTCCACAGATGCTGCTTGACCCGTTGAGATTTTTCAGGTGTTCTACTTATTGTTCCAGATTCTAGTATATGCAATCTCCTTTGTCTTCTCCCTCACACAACCCTAATCCTACCTCAACAATGTTATCTCACAGAAGCTGATGGGTACATGGAAGGAGCACGTCCAGAGGAGGTAGTGGGGACGGGTACTATTAACAACATTTAAAAGCATTAGGACATGGTACGTGGATAGGAAAGGTTTGTAGGGACAGGGGTCAAATGCAGGCCTGGTTTTTATGGTGGCGCAGCTGTAGAGTTGCTGCCTTACATTGCATAACAGCGCCAGATACCCGGGTTCAATCCCGGCTTCAGGTGCTTGTCTGTACATGGTTTTCTCCGAGAACTTCAGTTTCCTCCCACACTCCAAAGATGTACAGGTTTATAGGTTAATTGGGTTGGTGTAAATGTAAACATTTGTGTTGCTGTGCGGGGATCACTGGATGGTGCGGACACGGTGGGCCAGAGGGCCTGTTTCCGTATTGTATCTCTAAACTAAACTAAACGAAAAAGGGACTAGCGTACACGGGGCATCTTCATCGGCATTGGCAAGCTGTTTCCGTGCTGTATCACTCTACGATTTTATGAATCACATCCTCAAACTAAGCTTTACCTGGTCTCCGATGCTCAAATATGTAAATTGTCCTTCAAGGAGTTTATCTGGTGACATGACTGGACTTATCTGATTGCATGTGGCAATAGACAATAGACAATAAACAATAGGTGCAGGATTGGCTATTTGGCCCTTCGAGCCAGCACTGCCACTCAATATGATCATGGCTGATCATCCACAATCAGTACCCCGTTCCTGCCTTCTCCCCATATCCCCTGACTCCGCTATCTTTAAGAGCCCTATCTAGTTCTCTCTTGAAAGTATCCAGGCAACCGGCCTCCACCGCCCTCTGAGGCAGAGGATTCCACAGACTCACAATTTTCTGTGAAAATGCTCACACATTCCAGGAGTAGAATTTGGCCATTCGGCCCATCAAGTCTACCCGCCATTCAAACATGGCTGATCTCCGCCTCCTAAACCAATACAAGTTCAGAAACAGTGTGCCCACATTTGGGGAGGGGGTTGAGGGGGTGGGCAAGGGAATGTTTGCGGTGGTGGACAGAGCGCCAGTCAAGTGGGCAAACGTCACCAGAATGAAGCAGAGCTTCGAGGAGATGCTCCAATCCAGGCAACAGGAGAGCATTGCAGCTCACTCCAGAGGTGCATTGTCCGTGGTGAGGAGGCTGGGGGAGGTGGCAAGTGAGTCACCAACTTAGTCTCGAACCACTGCAAAGTCGTTTCCTGAGTAAACGGACATTGACTGTTTGACTTCTGTTGTGAATGAGGAAGAGGACAACTCAAACGCAGTGCAGGGTCCAAACCGATCCAACGCAGCCAAGACATGGCAGTGGGACAGGGAGAATTCACCCACCAGAAACGGCCCAGATCCAGGGGAACAGTCGCTCTGTTGGTTCTTGTCGCTGTTGGTCTCACACCAGGTAAATCGTTGTTTTACAAAATGCTCTGTTCTTTAGAATTATTTACCAGCGCCTTGAATTATTTGTAACCACAGACCTCTCTGTACTGTGTGGGGAGCTGATGATGAATTGCTCAACACTCGTTAGTTCCTGTAGAGACTTCCATCAGCGGTTGTTGTCGTGTTGTGTGCAGCCAAATTGCACACAGCTTGCTCCCTGTGGAGGAGGGAGATTTACTATCTACAGCTTGCCTTGCCTTGTGGACCTCACTGAAACTTACCAAATAGTGAAAGGCCTGGATAGAGTGGATGGTGGAGGATGTTTCCACTAGTGGGAGAGTCTAGGACCAGAGATCGCAGCTTCAGAATTAAAGAATTAAAGTTCAGTTAGGAAGGAGATGAGGAGGAATTTATTTATTCAGAAGGTAGTGAAACTGTGGAATTCATTGCCACAGAAGGCTGTGGAGGCCGTCAATAGATATTTCTAAGGCAGAGATAGATAGATTCTTGATCAGTACTGGTGTCAGGAGTCTTGGAGAGAAGGCAGGAGGATTTAGTTGAGAGGGAAAGATAGATCAGCCATGATTGAATGGAGGAGAGTAGACTTGATGGGCCAAATGGCCTAATTCTGCTCCTAGTATGAATGAACCTATCCATTCCATGTACCCAGAGCCGGCCATAAGCCGTTTGTACCGATTGCTCCCAATTGGGCCCTGCAAGTAAGGGGGCCCCGCGCCAGAATAATCTACTCTCGGCTCGGTAGATCTACCCCGGGTGGAGAGAGGGGCGGAGAGAGAGTAGAGGGGTGGAGGGGGAAGAAAGGGGTAGATGGGGAGGGGGGTGTGAGGGGGAATGGAGAAGGGGGTGAAGGGGGAGAGGGGGAGGTGGGTCGTTCGCTCACGGCAGCGCTCCCACCCCTCCAGTCACCGTGCTTCACGCACACAGCCCCAGCTCCACCCCTCTCTCCCCGGGGAGACACTGTGATCAATACAGGGTGGGCCGGGCAGGGGGTTGGAGCAACGTTTACAAACATCGGCCTCAGCTCACACCCATCCGCCTGGACCCCGGCCTCAGCTCCCGCCACGGGCCCTCACCCTCCCTTCTCTCCTTCCCTTCTTCCCTCCCTTCCCTCTCTCCCTCCCTCCCTCCCTTCTCTCCTTCCCTCCCACACACACATCACGCACAGACAACTAACACACACAACTAAGTTAGGATGGGGTAGAAGCCCAAAGGGTAGGATGGGGCTGAAGCCCAAAATGTAATGCCTGGATTGGTTTTTCACCAATGGTTATTGGTTTTCCAGGATCTATTTAATTAAATTACTTTTTTTTAATCATTTCACAGTCACAAAAACATGTGGTATTGTAACTATGTACTTTTCAGAGGTGATCTATACATTTTGTTTGTTACTTGTAGGCTTACATGTATGCAATTTTATATTAAAATGTAGCTTAGATCAGTTTGGTCCATTAAGTCGCATGCACTTTTTAAGTGCAAATGTTGATTACTTTGCATTCTACCATAGAGATATAAAGTCCAGAATAGACTTTAATTATATTTCTATGAATCTAGACCTTGACTGGGAACCTGGGGCTCACCAAAATAGTTACCACTTGGGCCCCACAACTCCTAAGGCCGGCCCTGCATGTACCTGTCTAACTGTTTCTTAAATGATGGGATAGTCCCTGCCTCAATTACCTCCTCTGGCAGCTTCATCCATACACCCACCAGCCTTTGTGTGAAAAAGACACATCATAATTATTCCAGGTGGACGTGGAGTTTGAAACATCAGTGGCAGATCCAGCTTCCACCACAGGCCGGGAAGTTTAGTTCAATGGGGCACAAAGTGCTGGCATAACTCAGTAGGTCAGGCAGTATCTCATGGTCTTGACTTGAAACGTCACATATCCATGTTCTCCACAGATGCCACAGGCAGATGGCTATTCAGCTTTAGTAAAGCACAAAGTGCTGGAGTAAGGCAGCAGGTCAGGCAGCATCTCTGGAGAACATCGATAGGTGACGTTTTGGGTTGCGACCTGAATTAGGGGAAGGCCAGATGAGGAAAAACCTTTTCACCCAGAGTTGTGAATCTGTAGAATTCTTTGCCACAGAGGGCAGTGGAGGCCAATTCACTGGATGTATTCAAGAGAGAGTTAGATATAGCTCTTAGGGCTAATGGAATCATGGGATAGGGGGAGCAAGCAGAACAAGGTACTGATTTTGGATGATCAGCCATGAACAGTCTGACCTTGTCACAAAACATCGCATCACTAGTAAAGAGAGCGCAGCAGCGTTTGCACTTTCTGCGCCGGATGAGAAGAGCTCACCTCCCCATCCCGTCCTCACCACTTTCTACAGGGGCACCATAGAGAGCATTTTGACCAGCTGCATCTGTCTGGTTTGGGGACTGCAAAGCCTCCGACTGGAAGTCCGTGCAGAGAGTGGTGAGGACGGCTGAAAAAATCATCGGGACTTCTCTTCCTTCAATCCGGGACATTGCGCGCAAACGTTGCTTGTCCAAGGCCAACAGCATTATAAAAGACCTCACACATCTCCATCATGGACTGTTCACTCTGCTGCCCTCGGGCAAAAGGTATCGCAGTATAAGGAGTGAACGGCCAGGTTCTGCAACAGCTTCTTCCCCAGAGCCATCAGACTCTTGAATTCCATATAATGTGCCGCCACTATTATCTATTTTATCTTTTTATCTATTTGATCTTTTTATATATTTTATCCTTTTGTTATTTTATGTTGCATGGTGAGCCAGATGCAATGAAATTTCATTCCAACTTGAATTTGTTGGTGTATTTGTGAATGACAATAAAGTCTTTGATTGAAAATCATATTGAATGGCAGTGCTGGCGCAAAGGGCCGAATTGCCTACTCCTGCGCCTATGTTCTATGGTTATATGTTTCTATGAATCGTTACCTATCCACTTTCTCCAGAGATAGTTCCTGACCCGTTGAGTTACTCCAGCACTTTGAGTCCTTTTGTGTATTAACCAGCATCTGCAGTTCCTTGTTTCTACTAGTTCAATGGGGATGTAGGTTGTAGTGAGATTGAACACTATTGTAGTGTGATTGAAACCCGTCGGTTTCTCCAGAGATGCTGCCTGTCCCGCTGAGTTACTCCAGCTCTTTGTGTCTATCTTTGGTGTAAACCAGCACCTGCAGTTCATTGCTGCACATGATCTTTGCGAAACCATGAAGCTGTCTGAACAGCACAAATTAAATGTTTTTTATTGTTAACCAACCAACCAACCCAGCCAGACCACAGTCTACAAAGAATGGACCCGGCATCCTCTCCTTCCCATTCACCACTTCACTTAAGGCAAGACTCCAGTATGAAAAGACTGTCACTTCACACCCACTCACAAAGACTGGGCCCTTCTACGTCCACCCCCCTCCAATCACCACTTCACACCAAATCACCCACACCCTCTGTGCTGCAAAACATCACTTATCAAATATCAACAATAAAAATAGAGGAGGAGGAGAGGTATTTCAGAGGACAAAAAAGCCGGAAATCTCCAGGACTTGACAATGTTTCCCCCTCGACTCTTAAGCTCTGTGCCAAACAGCTGGCACCGGTCTACACAGACATTTTAAACCAGTCCCTGCAAACATGTACTGTCCCTGCCTGCTTCAAAGTCTCCACTATTGTCACTGCACCCAAAACGGCAAGGATTACTTGTCTTAATGACTACAGGCCTGTCGCACTGACCTCTGTAGTCATGAAGAAACTCAAAAGGCATGTGCTGGCCAAGCTGAAAAATATCACAAACCCCCTGCTGGACCCTCTGCAGTTTGCATATCGGGCCAATAGATCTGTGGATGATGCAGTCAACCTGGGCCTGCACTTCATCCTAGACCACCAGGGGACCTATGCGAGGATCCTGTTTATTGATTTTAGCTCTGCATTCAACACCATTGTGCCAGAGCTACTACACTCCAAACTTTCCAAGTTGACTGTGCCTGAACCCCTCTGTCGGTGGATCACCAGCTTCCTGACAGACAGGAAGCAGCATGTGAGGCTGGGAAAGCACATCTCGAACCCGCAAACGCTCAGCATAGGAGCACTGCAAGGCTGCGTACTCTCCCCTCTCCTCCACTCTCTCTGCACCAATGACTGCACCTCTACAGACTCCTCTGCCAAACTTCCCAGGTTTGCGGACGATACAACACTGATTGGACTGATCCAGGATGGGGAGAAATCTGCTTACAGACAGGAAGTGTCACAGCTGGCGTCCTGGTGCCGTAGCAACAACCTTGAGCTCAATGCTCTTAAGACAGTGGAATTGATTGTAGACTTTAGGAGAGCTCCCCCTCCCCTCACCCCACTCACCATCAACAACACCACAGTCACATCTGTGGAGTCGTTTAAGTTCCTAGGAACCATCACCTCCAAAGACCTTAAGTGTGGGGCGACCATCAACTCCACAGTCAAAAAGGCACAACAGAGGATGTACTTCCTACGGCAGCTGAGGAAGCACAATCTGCCACAGGCAATGATGGTCCAATTCTACACGGCCATCGTAGAGTCTGTTCTCACCTTCTCCATCATGGTCTGGTTTGGCTCAGCCACCAAGCACGACACCTGGAGGCTGCAACGAATCGTCCGATCAGCTGAGAAGGTTATTGGCTGCAACCTTCCCTCCATTGATGAACTGTACACTGCAAGGGTCAGGAAGCAAGCAGGCAAGATCATCTCTGACCCCTCTCACGCTGGCCACAAACTCTTTGAATCACTTCCCTCTGGAAGGCGACTCCGGGCTGTCAAAGCTGCCACATAAAAACAGTTTTTATCCACGAGTAGTTGCTCTACTCAACAGCCAAAAATCTGTAGCCTCCCTTTGATCTGATATTTTGTTGGTTCACATGCTTAATCAATGGTGTTGTATCATTAATGTTTTATTATTATTAATGTTTAGTATTTTCTGAGTGATTCGTAACTGTCACTGTATGTCATGTTGTTACTTGTGGGCGGAGCACCAAGGCAAATTCCTTGTATGTGAATACTTGGCCAATAAACTTACTTACTTACTTACTTACTTAAACCTCAGCTTGTGTTGCTGCAGTGAGAGTGATCTTTCATCATTAATGTGCCCACAGAGTCAAGGGGAGTAACTGAACCCGAGGAGGTGAGGGGAGAGTTGGGGCAGTCGGTCACTGTGGAATGTCAGTATGATTCGAAATATAGAGATTACAACAAGCTGTGGAGTAAAGGTGATGATTACCAGTCATCTTCTACCGTGGTTTCTACTGATGACCCACGACAAGGGAGAACATCGATAACTGATGACAAAACACAACAGATAGTTTCAGTAACCATCAACAACCTGGAGAAGAGTGATGAAGGACACTACTGGTGTGAGATAGCAAAGGGAAAACATTCACACAATGAATCGACCCCCATCTCATTGATGGTTTCTGAAGGTACGTTGACGATCTCTCCTCACGCTCCCAGATGTGAAAATTCCAGCCTGGGAATTTCGGCCTCAGTCCTGATGGTGACTCGGTGCCACATCCCCGGGGGTCGAGGTGGATGGGGGGGGGGGGGGGGGGGGGGGGGGGGTGGGGGGGGGGGGGGGGGGGGGGTGGTGGCGGTGCATACATCATTTACTGGGTTCCCGGCCCGTGGAGCCACATGAAGGGCCCACTGTCCCAGGAGCAGTATAGGGGGGGGATGTCAGACACCAGCCCCACGGAAGGTCCCAGCTACCGGCGGTTTCTGCTGCTGAGGCTCATTTCCCCAAAGACGATCGCTCCGGGACCAGAACCTCTGCCGCCCCCTCACTGGGGCAGGTGGGGGAAAACCGGCCCCTCACCCACCAGGGTGGAGAAAGGGGTCAAGGGGGAAGGGGAGGCGCAGGTTAGTAGAAGATAGTTAAAATTAGAGAATTCAACGTTCAAACCGTTGGGTTGTAAACTACCTGAGCGTAATATGAGGTGCGGTTCCTCCAACTTGCATGTGGCCTCACTCTGGCAATGGAGGAGGCCCAGGACAGACAGGTCAGTGTGGGAATGGGAAGGGATGTTGACAGGGTTGGCAACCAGGAGATCAAGACTGGTCCCGACCCGAAAAGGACACCTACCCTTTTACTCCAGAGATGCTGCCTGATCTGCCATCAGTCTGAAGAAGGGTCTTGACCCGAAACGTCGCCTATTTCCTTCACTCCATAGATGCTTCCGCCCTCACCAGCTGAGTTTCTCCAGCATTTTTGGCTACCTGCCGAGTTACTCCAGCACTTTGTGTCAATCTTTGGTGTAAACCAGCACCTGCAGTTCCTTGCTACACATGATCTATGCAAAACCATGAACCTGTCTGAACAGCACAAATGACATGTTTTTTATTGTTAAACCTCAGCTTGTGTTGCTGCAGTGTGTGTGATCTTTCATCATTCATGTGCCAACAGGGTCAGGGGGAATAACTGGACCCAAGGAGGTGAGGAGAGAGTTGGGGCAGTCGGTCACTGTGGAATGTCGGTATGGTCAGGAATACAGTGACAACAGCAAGCTATGGAGTAAAGGTGATTATTACCTGTTATCTAAGACCGTGGTTTCTACTGATGACCCACGACAAGGGAGAACATCGATGACTGATAACAAAACACAACAGATACTTTCAGTAACCATCGACAACCTGGAGAAGAGTGATGAAGGACACTACTGGTGTGTGATAGCAAAGGGAATCTTTTCAAGCAATGAAAGGACCTCCATCTCATTGAAGGTTTCAGAAGGTACGTTGACGATCTCTCCTCACTCTCCCAGATGTGAACATTCCAGCCTGGGAATTCCCGGCCTCGGTCCTGACGGTGACTCGGTGTCACATCGCCGGGGGCGGGGTGAAGGGGGGGAGCACATTTACAGGGGTCCATGAGCCCACTGTCCAAGGAGCAGTGTGTGTGTATGTGTGTGTGTGGGGGGGGGGACCTCGTGAACGGGGACCGGCGGTTCTGCTGCTGGCAGCTCATTTCCCCAAAGACGATCGCTCCAGGACCAGAACCTCTGCCGTCCCCTCACTGGGGCAGGAGGGGTGGAACCTCACCCTCTCCCCCTGCCCGTCACTGTCACACCAACGCACACACATCATCTGAAGAAGGGTCCCAACCCTATACATCGTCCGTTCATTCCTTCCACAGATGCTGCCGGACCTGCTGAGTTACTCCAGCACTTTGTGTTTTGCTCAAGATTCCAGCACCTGCAATTCCTTGTGTCTCACAAACTTTGGTGATTCATGAGCTCAGTTTATTGTTGTCGTCTGTTCCGACGTACAGGGAAAAGCTTTTACCGTGTTTCCAATGAGAGCCAAGTCACTGGATATTTTTAAGATTCACAGGTTCTCGATTAGTATGGGTGTCAAGCGATATGGGGAGCAGGGAAGAGAATGGGGTTGAGAGGGAGAGATAGATCAGCCATGATTGAATGGCGGAGTAGACAAAAATGGGCCAAATGACCTCATTCCTCCCCTAACACATGAACTTCATTGCAAGAGGATTTCAGTACAGGAGTGGAGAGGTTCTTCTGCAGTTGTATAGGGGTCTGGTAAGACCACATCTGGAGTGTTGTGTCCAGTTTAGGTATCCTAATTTGCGGAAGGACATCCTTGTGATTGAGGCAGTGAACGTAGGTTCACGAGATTGATCCATGGGATGGCGGGACTGTCACACGAGGAAAGATTGAAAAGACTAGGCTCTAAACTGGAGTTTAGGAGGATGAGTGGAGATCTTATAGAAACATATAAAATTATAAAAGGACTGGACAAGCTCGATGAAGGAAAAATGTTCCCAATGTTGGGCGAGTCCAGAACCAGGGGGCACAGTCTTAGAATAAAGGGGAGGCCATTTAAGACTGAGGTGAGAAAAAACTTTTTCACCCAGAGAGTTGTGAATCTGTGGAATTCCCTGCCACAGAGGGCAGTGGAGTCCAAATGACTGGATGGATTTAAGAGAGAGTTAGATGGAGCTCTCAGGGCTAGTGGAATCAAGGGATATGGGGAGAAGGCAGGCAAAGGTTATTGATTGGGGACGTTCTGCCCTGATCACAATGAATGGCAATGCTGGCTCAAAGGGCCGAAAGGCCTCCTCCTGCACCTATTTTCTATGTTTCTATAACTTATGAACGAAGAATCCTCATGAGATCACTGACATGTCATCTTCTGAACTTTTTGTATTATTATAGGGCAGTGCATATTAAGAATAATTTACTGCCTGGACAGTTCTACCCAACAGACAGAATGAATAAGAATGGAGAAAGAGGACTGTTCTCCTTGTAATATAGGAGCGATCCACTTCTCCCCGATAAAACTGAACAACACAATATATAAGAATAACCTAATTATACATGATACAATAAGAATTTGGAAACAAATAAAATAGTAAGATTAAACGAGAACTTACCTGTTCGAAGTTTGATCATTATTTTACGAGGAGTTACGATGAGGGATTACGTGAAGAGCCCGCCTCACGCTGGCAACGGCATACTTCAAAGCAGCGGCATGAAAAACACAGAACACCAAAGCCGGAGTAACATAGTAAGGCTCATAAAAAGACTTAGAACTACCATTTGATCATTTATTTTACGAGGGTGGGAGTGGAGGGCACGTAATCCCTCATCGTAACTCCTCGTAAAATAATGATCAAACTTCGAACAGGTAAGTTCTCGTTTAATCTTACTATTTTACTTCGGAGTCACGTGAGTGACTACGTGAAGATTTTAAAGCTTTCTGTGTTTTTTATGTCGTAGAATTAATCCGTACGACAGTCCGGCTAAGTAAACACATACATGAGAAACCAGACAACTGTTAGATCTTTTCACAATTAACTTTTTTAATGGTTGAAAGACCATATAATACCCTCCTTATATTTGAGGGAAAATGATTACAAGTGACAAAAGATATCAGTGACTACACAACTGATTATAGCAATTAATAGCAATTAATAGCAAACAAAGCAGGTGATTATAGTGCTCCCCAACACCGCATGTCCAAAGCTTGTCATAGTGTGAACAGGTTTGTTGTAGAACTTTGAAAAAGTTTCTTCTTTACTCCACCCTGCGATTTTTAAAATATGCTCGAGAGGTACGTCCCGCCCCTTCGCCGCGGACGTAGCTGCCGCCCTGGTGGAGTGAGATTTGAAGACATCAGTGTCTACTCCCGCTAAAACCAACACCTGTTTCAACCATTTTGAGATAGTTTGAACTGAAGCTTTTGTGTGTGGCTTTTTGTGCGTAAGCAGTAATGTCTTTTCGTTTCCTCGAAAAGTGTCCGTAACTTTAATATATTGGTTCAAATGTCTAACCACACACAAAGCAGGCTCAATATGATAAGCTTGAAAGGTTACCTTTGTTCCAGATCTCCCTGGTCTACTTTGTTTGATCAGATCGTAAACATAGAACACAACATTATCTGTAGTCACATGCATACAGTCTAAACGCAACATTTGTAAAGTTTGCACTCTTTGAGCTGAGACCAGTGACATTAACATGACCAATTTCAATGTTAACCTATCCAATGGCAACCCTTCAATTGGAGTCCATTCTCTAAGTAGAGTAAGTACAATGCTCACATCCCAAATTTCTGTATATCTAGGTTTTGGCGGATTCATGTGAAAAATCCCTTTCATGAATCGTGATATCAATGGATGCGACCCAATTGATTTCTCATCAGTCATAAGTCCTAAATAGGACGACAAGGCACTGCGTGCAGTGTTAATGGCACTGTAACTTAAATGTTGCTCAAAGTGCAAATTGGCAAGGAATTCCAAAACATGAGTAACATTCACAGAATCATCAGAAATATTTGACTGTGTGCAAAATTCTTCCCATTTCTTAATATGTGTCATATATTGTTTTTGTGTGCTATCTCGCCATGATGCGCCAATAACTTCCATAGTCTTGTCCGACAATCCCAGTTCCTGTAGTGGTCTGGTCAAAACCTGCAGATTAACAAATTCATATATGCATACAATGGGTAACCTTCATTAGTTACTGGATTAGTCAAGATATCACTACAGTTAGGAATCTGCATATACGGTTCTTTAATCATATTCAGCATAACTGGGAACCAAGGTTGAGTTGGCCAATTTGGAACTACCAACAATCCGGAAGCTGAATCTTGCTCTATTTTCTTCAAGCATCTCTGAATCAGAGCAAATGGTGGAAAAAGCATAAAAGAACATCTTTCCCCAGTGTAATGAAAAAGCATCTACTGCGACTGCGTCCGGATCGTGTTCCCAAGACACATAATGAGGCAATTGATGATTAAAGCCTGGATGCAAACAAATCAATTTCTGGCAACCCAAATCGGCTAACAATATTCTTAAATATTGCTGGCTTAAGCATCCATTCCGTATTATCTTTAAAAATCCTGGACCTCTCATCTGCTACCACATTGTCCTTACCTGGAATGTAGCTTGCTGAAATCCATATCTGCCGACCAATACACCATTGCCATATCTCATTGACCAGACAATCACATGATACTGATCTAACTCCCCCCATGTGATTAATGTAAGCCACAGCCGTTTTATTGTCTAACTGTATTAACACATGTAGACCTTGTTTAGCACAACAATATGCTTTAAGCCCATAAAAGGCCCCCAATAATTCCAAATAGTTAATACCATACTCTTGAAGAAACACTTCTTCTTCAGCTTTCCATCTACCTCCACAAACTGGAGGATAAATCTGTAGCCCCCCATCCGAGAGCACTAGCATCTGTTTGTAAAACCATTTCAGGCTGTTTAATCATGATATTCTTAGCAGCTTGTGAGACATTTTCAACCCACCATTGCAATTCCAATACTGCTTTTCTTGTTAATTGCATAGGCCTGTCAAAGTGACCTGCCTTATCTTTAAGAGCCCTTACTTTGTCCCTTTGAAGATTTTGATAATGTAATGGCCCAAATTCCACTGCCGGAAATGCTGCCACCAGTGTACCAATGGCTTTTGCCACTTCTCGGATGGAGGGATAAGGTTTGTGAATGAGGTAATTACACATTTGCAAAATATCATTTGCCTTCTTTGTTGGCAAAGTAACTAACATAGTCACTGAGTTAATTACAAACCCCAGAAAGTTAATTGATTGAACTGGCTGCAGCTGGGACTTAATTGGATGAATTAAGAATCCAAGCTCTTCAAACAAAGCTTTAGTAACTGAAACTGAGTGCTCAGCTGACTCTTGACTATCTTTAATAATCAGAATATCATCCAGATAAGCCATTACAAAGTGTTTTCTGTGCTCTTAATTGGGCTAAAACTGGTTTCAACAGTTTTGTAAAGAGTCTAGGAGCCGAACTCAATCCATTTGGTAAAGCTTTGAACTGCCATAATTGCCCCTGCCAATAAAACTTTAAGTATCTCCGAAAAAGATGATGAATTGCTACAGAATAATAGGCGTCTTTCAAATCAATCTTAGCCATATAACAACCTGCTGAAATCAGATATTTTGCAGTACTGAATGTCTCCATCTTAAAATGATTGTATTCTACAAACTTATTTAGATCTGTAAGGTCTAGAATAATTCTACAACCACCATCTTTCTTATCTCTGCGAAATATATTAGAGACAAATTGATGCTTATGTTCACAAGTTTTTTCAATTACCCCTTTTCCGGATAATTTGTCAATTTCCACATTAATCTCCATTCTTTCTTCTGCAGAAAACACATAAGCATAAGCAGGTTTATTCTGTACAGGAGGATTGACCCCTTCTTTAAAAATAATAATAGCTCCCGAAACTGCTTGTAATATAAATCGATCAGAAGTAATATTAAGCCAGGCATTATAAAACTTTTGCAATCTCCCTCCAACTGGAGATTCATCCACAGTTTCTTTAAGGATAGAAGTCTTTAATACCTCTCCATATGAGCGTGATGGTCTCCTCCTTCCCGAATGCAGGGAAGCACTGGCCTGCACAGCACGATAATATTTTCGTGACAAATTTCTGCCTCTATAACGAAAATCAGCACCCCTTCGGGCCGAAAACCCTCTTCTTTGTCCAAAGACAAAAGGCTTAATAGTGCTAAAATATTTAGCTTCTTCATCCAACTGTTTCAGCTGTTTCGGCAGATTTTCTCCAAACAAATACCCAGGAGCTTGAACTCCACTTTCTTGGCACAGGCTTGCAAATCTAGGGTGAAATATGGGCCGAATCGCCATTTTCCTCATGCAATTGATCTCATAAAACGAATTGCACAATAAGCCCAAAGTATCTTTTTGAATCTTTTCCATTTCCAGATTCTCCATTTGCCTGCCATATGCCGTAATGGCAGCAGAAAATAATTTTAGCACCTTTTGAAATTTCACTTCTTGGGCTCTCATACTTGGAGTCATAGATGCCCATACCATCGGATTCACCGTAGGCACTTCCAATGAGGCACAATTGCCTGGTGTTTATATAATTCTGATAATTCATTCATCACAGAATTGTGAAGTTGGTGAGATATCATATAATTGATATTGGCAGCTAGGTTTTCTTCCATAGCCTCACCACTTCCTTCGGGTATAGCAAAATCTTGTGCTATCCCAGGCACATCAAGCCTTTTCTTTTTACTTTGTGGCGTGCTTTCAAAAGCCATTTCAACTTCAGCAGGGTCTGCCTTCTGCAGCCCTAATTCCATCGGGATATCATCCCATGAGACTTCTTCCAGCCCAAATCGTGGGTCTGGAGTATCATATTCCCAACTTGGCCCACAGCCATATTCATCATATTCAAACCCCACAGGGATTTTTTGGGATTCATGTGGGTACTTTGACCCTTGTCTCATAATAGTTTGGAGAACTTTCTCCATATGCTCCATTTTTAGCCACATAGTTTTATTGTCTGGAGGTCTTTCAGAATCAGAATCATCAGAAACCACGGGCCTCACAGCTTTCTTTTTGCTTTTCTTAGGAGCATTTTCCTCCGTGGTTATTATTTCTGGAGAATCTGGAAATTCTATATCGGGTAAATCAGTGGCCAGCGGTATCGGAACCGGGTCCACTCTAGCTTCGCGTCCCGTATTTTTACTTTCACCCCGGGAGGCTCTCTTCACCCGCGAAACCTTCTTTCCCGATTTCTCCATTTTTGTTAAATTATCTGTGCTCAATCAGCACGCTAACGTCTAATTTTTACTTTTACTTTCGATGCTGGAGCCACCCAGCGTAACCTAAAAACCGCCCCGATGTAACTTCACTTACCTGCGGGCCGTTCCGACCGCTGCGAGGAGCTGCTCCTTACCGCAGCTCCTCCTTCCGCCGTCAGCGTTGACGTCATGCCGTTGCCAGCGTGAGGCGGGCTCTTCACGTAGTCACTCACGTGACTCCGAAGTAAAATTATCCTTAAAATTAAGAAACCTATCTTTGTTAATGCCAATAGTGAATAACCCTTCATTTAAACCATCTCTTATTGATAAAACATATAATCAATGGGAAAGAATGGGAATTAAAAGGATCGGTGATATCTATGAAATGGGAAATCTGTTATCATTCCAACAATTCCAATTAAAATTTTAACTGAAAAATAACCAATATTTTAAATATCTTCCGATCTGCGACTTCATGAAGAAATACATACAAAGATATCAAAACATAACTTTAGATCCACTGGAAGAAGCAATGAACATTAAGGCTGACTCACAGAAATTAATATCATATTTATATGATAGTATTTTAAATATAGATTTACCATCGACAGAAGCACTTAGAGAAGAGTGGGAATGAGAATTAATGATAAAAATTACGAAGGAAACATGGGAAACGTATTTGATATATATACATAAATGTTCCATTAATGTAAGATAAAATTGAATAAAAATTTTACATAGATTATATTACTCAAAAACTAGATTGAATAAATTCTATCCAAATACTTCCCCCATTTGTGATAAATGTCTATCCCAAAATGCAACGATAACACACTTTTTTGTCTCCTGCAGAAAATGTTATAAATTCTGGAGTGATATTTTTTAAATATTTACAAAATTATTTAAGATAAAAATGGAACCTAATACTGCAATTATTGTATTTGGAGTAATGGCAGATGGGAATGAATTGAACTCATCTCAAATTTTATTTTTTAATTATCGGTTAATAACGGCAAAAAAACGTATACTTAACTTTTGGAAAAATACAGCCATACTAATGCTTAAAATGTGGATTTCAAACAAGTTGGACACTGCACATCTTGAGGAAACGCGATTCCTCCTAATAGATAAATCAGACCAATTTTTAACGAGTTGGTCTCCATTTGTCCATTTTTTGGAAGCATATGGTGCAACAAAATGGTAGAAGCTAACTGTTTCAGGATTGGGAGAGGGATAGTCACGAATATAGATAATGATCTCCTTAATCTCTTACTTTCTACTCTTTCTCTTTCTTTTTTCTTTTTCTTTTTCAACTTTCTTCTTTCACACTTTTTTCTTTCTCACACACTATATATCACATGTTTCTATCTGTTATTATCTTTTCTCTCTTTTTCCTTTTCATTATTAAAAAGAATAACAATAAGAAGCTGTACATAAAATGTAACGTCAATATATATTAGGCACCTTGGTGCCATATTCCTGTACTTACTTTTAATAAAATAAAATTTAAAAGAAAATAATTTTTTTTTAAAAACTACAAAAATGAGATGACTGATATGGACTTTACACTGAGCCGCACAAACTGCACAAGATGAAATACTCAACGGGTTGGGCAGCATCTGTGGAGAGAGAACGAGAGTTAATGTTTCATGTAGATACCTCCAACCTAATTGCATTATTTCCAATTCAGCCCACGTAATTAAAATAGTCCATGAATCCACCCGCTCCCACTTTAAGTTCTTCTCCAACGTAGAAGACATGTGCCTAACTCTAGCAGCAGGAAGATAACACAGCCCGTGGGACTCTGAAGGGCATGAAAGACGTCTCTGAATGCTTGCGACCATCCGGTAGCATCTTAATGGGTGAGCCTCCTGTCTAGATCAAGAGGCATGGTCCATCTATGGTGGCCTCAGAAGGATCTTTGCCCAAATATGTGTAGTGGGATTCAAACAAAGAATCTCCCCCACACACCACTAAAGTGGCACAGAACGTGCTTTCAGACATTTAATGTTCAAAAACGTCATTTTCTTTATCTCCACAAGGGTCTCAAACAAGCCGCCCAGACATGGTCACCTCCAACTCTACAACAATAAGCACAAGGGCTTCCACCACAACCACTCTCACCACCCTGACTCAAGATGCACCAACCACCAAGAAAGCAAGTTCCATTGAGTCTCCTGGTTCAACACCTCCAAACAGGTTAGTAACTTGAAGAGCCAACTCAGCCTCACCTGAGAACAAATTAGTTAAGTTCAATTCAGCTCAATGTAAAGATACAGTGTGGAAATGGACCCTTTGGCCCACTGAGTCCACTCTAAGCAGCGATCACCCCATACACCAGTTCTGTTCTACACACTAGGGACAATTTACTACAAACCCGTACGTCTTTGGAATGTGAGAGGAAATTGGGGAATCCAGAGTAAACTCTTGCGATCACAGCGAGAACGTACAAACTATGTACTGACAGCACTGGTGGTCCGGTAGGATCGTATCCTATTGTCGGTAAAATCAGTCCCAGTACTTTGAGAAAGCGTGGCTGATCACATTCCAGTCCATTGATAAATATTCCTTGGCCCTGACTAAAGTCCCTCTGTCCTTAGTACACCCAGTGGCCCTACCGTTGTCAATGTCTACCCTTATTTGTTGCCAAAAACAAATAACTTCACACTTATCACGGTTCAATACCTGCTGGCATTACTCTGCCCAACATACCAGTTACTTCTTATCCCTCTGTGGTTTATGATTAGCGTACTATGCAAAATGATACAATTTTGGTGTAATCTGTAAACTCGTTAATCATACTTCCAACATTAACATCTAAGGCCGGCAGATGGGACTAGTGTAGATAAGGGCATCTTGGTCGGCGTGGGGTAATTGGGTCAAAGGACATGTTTTCGTGCTGTATGTCTGACCACCAACAAGAACATCTAAGTTGTTAATGTATGTAGTTATGGAACACCTCCAAGGAATGGGTGCATGTTGCGATATAAACATCTCACCAATGTCTACGCCACAACCTTGGATCACACTGAATGATTCCATGTGCAATATGATGAAAAAAAATGCCAGCGTTGATCTTTGATAACTCTGTGTGGAAGTAATAATATTTCCGTGGATTTCCAGGGAAATCATGCCGAATGTTTGCTGTGTTTGGGGTGTGTTACGCTGGGTACTCTTTGGAATTCTGCTTCTCTTCCCGGTTTCCATCTGCTGTGTGACAACTTTTAAAAGGTAAAAGTTTGCAATCTCTTCACTCTGGTGTTCACATTAAATTCAATTGGAAATGATGGGAATTTACTTTAGAATTGTAGAGATAAAGTGTGGACATACAGTGCCCTCCATAATGTTTATGACAAAGACCCTTCATTTATTTATTTGGCTCTGTATTCCACAATTTGAGATTTGTAATAGAAAAAATGACATGTGGTTAAAGTGCACGTTGTCAGATTTTATTAAAGGGTATTTTTATACATTTGGGTTTCACCATGTAGAAATGACAGCTGTGTTTATACAGAGTCCCCCCATTTCAGGCCACCATAATGTTTGGGACGCATGGCTTCACAGGTTTTTGTAATTGCTCAGGTGTGTTTAATTGCCTCCTTAATGCAGGTAATAGAAATCTCTCAGCACCTAGTCTTTCCTGCAATCTTTCCATCACCTTTGTAAACATTTATTGCTGTTAATCAACATGAGGACCAAAGTTGTGCCAATGAAAGTCAAAGAAGCCATTTATGAGGCTGAGAAACAAGACAAAACTGTTAGAAACATCAGCCAAAGATGAGGCTATCCGAAATCAACTGTTTGAAACATCATTAAGAAGAAAGATGTGCTTTATTGATGCTTCCAAAGCCATTGACCGTGTTAATCACAGAAAGCTGTTTGGTAAAATGCGTCAATGAGGGGTGCCTAAATACATTGTGAGAATACTGGCCTACTGGTATGCCCACCAGACTATGCAAATAAAATGGGGCAATAGTCTCAGCCCCATTTGGGGATAGCAATGGTGTTAGACAAGGGGGAATTTTATCCCCAGACCTTTTTAATCTATATATTGATGATCTGTCTAAACAATTGAAAGCCTGTAACACTGGGTGCGTGATTGGTAATATTTTAGTGAACCATATTATGTATGCAGATGATCTTGTGGTCTTTAGTCCATCTAGCGCTGGTCTCCAGCAGCTCCTTACTGCATGTTCCGTGTATGGTTTGGAACATGACATTAAATATAATGCTAGTAAGAGTGCTGTTATGGTCTGTAGAACCAAAGACGATAAAAGCCTAAAATATCCTGATTTTAAATTGTCTGACAACAATCTTAGTGTCTGTAATAAGATAAAATATCTAGGGCATATTATTACAGAACAAATGACAGATGATGAGGATATTCCATAAAGTCAACACCCCCCCCCCCCCCCCCCCCCCAGACAATGCCTCCCTTCCTGACGAGCTAAACAATTTCTACGCCCGCTTTGACCGGGACAACAAAACTCCAGCCATCAAAGTTGCTCCACCCCCGCATGAACAACCCCTCAGTCTCTCCACCTCTGCTGTACAAGATGCACTGAGCAAGGTGAATGAGCACAAAGCTGCCGGCCCCGATGGCATCCCCGGGCGGGTGCTCAGGGCATGTGCTGGACAACTATCCCTGGTCCTCACTGACATTTTCAATCTGTCACTGGCCCAGGGTGTCGCCCCACTTGCCTCAAGACATCTACCATTGTGCCAGTGCCCAAACAATCAGCGACAGAGAGTCTCAACGATTTCCGGCCAGTGGCACTCACCCCTGTCATCACCAAGTGATTCGAGCGGCTGATCTTGGCTCACCTCAAAGCCAGCCTCCCCCCCACACTGGACCCCCATCAGTTTTGCCTACCGGACCAATAGGTCTACAGAGGACGCCATATCGGCGGCCCTTCACTCTGCCCTGACCCACCTGGACAGCAATAACACCTACATCAGGCTGCTGTTCATTGACTTCAGCTCCGCCTTTAACACTGTCATACCCGCTAGCTTGATCACCAAACTCAGCGGTCTTGGCATCTCCACTTCCCTCTGCAATTGGACACTGGATTTCCCTCTGCAATTGGACACTGGATCAACAACAACTCACCTCCTCCACTATAACACTGAACACTGGCGTGCCACAGGGCTGTGTGCTCAGTCCTCTCCTCTACTCTCTCTTCACCCATGACTGCATCCCTAAATATAGCTCCAACGCCATCATAAAATTTGCCGACGACACCACGGTGGTAGGACTGATCAGCGACAACGACGAGTCAGCCTACAGGGAGGAGGTCCAGCACCTGAAAACCTGGTATGCCAATAATAACCTCGTCCTCAACTCCCAGAACACGAAGGAAATCATTGTTGACTTTAGAAGGAACAGAGGGGGCAGACGCACCCCCATCCATATAAACGGGTCTGAGGTGGAGCGGGTCTCCAACTACAAATTCCTCGGGGTACACATCTCGGAGGATCTGTCCTGGTCCCTCAACACCTTCAAGCTGATCAAAAAGGCGCAGCAGCGCCTTTACTTCCTGAGGAGGCTCAAAAAAGCCCACCTGCTCCCCAGATCCTGACCAACTTTTACCGCTGTACCATTGAAAGCATCCTGACCACCTGCTTTACGGTATGGTACAGCAGTTGCACCGTAGCAGACAGGAAGGCACTACAACGGGTGGTGAAAACCGCCCAGTACATCATCGGTGCCCCGCTCCCTGCCATGGATGCCCTCCACCGAAAACGGTGTCTGAGACGGGCTGGGAAGATCATCAAGGACCCCTCCCACCCTAACCATGGACTGTTTGCCCTTCTACCATCGGGGAGGCAGTACAGGAGCCTCAGGTCCCGCACCAGCAGGATGAGGAGTAGCTTCTATAATAACACCATCGCACTGCTGAACTCGGAGTCCCGCCGATAGATTTCCACATCTGTATTTATTTATCTGTATTTATCTATATATTGCTATCACTTCGTACTGTCACTAAACTGCATTTCGTTGTACCCATACTTGTATCTGTGCAATGACATTAAAGTTGAATTGAATTGAACTGATATTTATAGGCAACGACGCATGCTGTATATACAGGCGAATATCCTCTTGCGTAAATTTGGTGCGTGTGCAGATGTGGTGAAGATGTCGATATTTAGAGCATACTGCACACCCCTCTACACTGCGCACCTGTGGTCGAACTATTTAAAGACAAGTATGCAGAGACTAAAGGTTGCATATAACGATGCCATGAGAACACTGCTAAGGCAACCAAGATGGTGTAGTGCCAGTAATATGTTTGTGGCTGCAGGAGTCAGTACTCTAGAAGATATCCTAAGACACCACATGTATAAATTAATTTGCAGGATAAATTACTCTAAAAATGTGCTTATGTGGCCTTGACAAACATAAGGGTTAGCAGTACACGCTACGAATCCCAGTTGTGGAGACACTGGTATCGTTGTCTCGTTGTACGACATTGATCATTTTTTACTCTGGATTTTTAACTTAAGTATTGTGGTGTTTTTTTTTAAATATATAAATTATGATGTTTTTATGTGATTTACCATGATTTTATATATATTTATGATATTTGAGATGCAATGCATTTTTAATGTAATGTTGCCCCTTGTTTGGACCTTGAGTCCGTAATAAAGTTATTATTATTATTATTATTTAAAGAGTGCTCTGGTGAGCTTACTAATTACAAAGGGACTGGCAGGCCAAGGAAGACCTCCACAGCTGATGACAGAAGAATTCTCTCTATAATAAAGAAAAAAAAAACAAACACCCTGTCCGACAGATCAGAAACACTTTTCAGGAGTCAGGTGTGGATTTGTCAATGACCACTGTCCGCAGAAGACTTCATGAACAGAAATACAGAGGCAACACTGCAAGATGTAAACCACTGGTTAGGCACAAAAATAAGATGGCCAGGTTACAGTTTGCCACAAAGTACTTAAAAGAGCAACCACAGTTCTGGAAAAAAGATCTGTGGACAGATGAGACGTAGATTAACTTATATCAGAGTAATGACAAGAACAATGTATGGAGAAGAGAAGGAACTGCCCAAGATCCAAAGCATACCACCTCATCTGTGAAACACGGTGGTGGGGGTGTTATGCCCTGGGCATGTATGGCTGCTGAAGGTACTGACTCACTTATCTTCATTGATGATACAACTGCTGATGGTGGTAGCATAATGAATTCTGAAGTGTATAGAAACATCCTATCTGCTCAAGTTCAAACAAATGCCTCAACACCCATAGGCTGGTAATTCATTCTACAGCAAGACAATGATTCCAAGCACATTGCAACAAAGGAAATTTCAAAGCTAAAAAATGGTCAATTCTTGAGTGGCCAAGTCATTCTGAACCCAACTGAGTATGCCTATTATATGCTGAAGAGAAAACTGAAGGGGATTAGCTCCCAAAACAAGCATAAGCTAAAGATGGCTGCAATACAGGCCTGGCAGAGCATCATAAGAGGAGACACCCAGCAACTGGTGATGTCCATGAATCCCAAACTTCAAGCAGTTATTGCATGTAAAGGATATGCAACAAAATAGTAAACATGACTACTTTCATTTAAATGACATTGCTGTGACCCAAACATTAAGGTGCCCTGAAATGGAGGGACTATGGATAAACACTGCTGTAATTTCTACATGGTGAAACCAAAATGTATAAAAATGGCTTTTATTAAAATCTACCAATGTGCACTTTAACCACATGTGATTTTTTCTATTACAATTATCAAATTGTGGAGTACAGAGGCAAATAAAATAAATGATGGGTCTTTATCCCAAACATTATGGAGGGCACTGTAGGCCCTACAGCCAACCAAGTCCGCGCCGACCAATGATCACCCCGTACACTCGCACTATCATACACACGGAGGACAATTTACGATTATACAGAGGCCAATTAACCCACAAAGCTACACGTCTTTGGATTGTGGGAGGAAACCGGAGCACCCGGAGAAAACCCACGCTGTCACAGGCAGAACATACAAACTCCGTACAGACAGCACCGGTAGTCATGATCAAACCCGGGTCTCTGGCGTTGTAAGGCAGCAACTCTACCGCTGCGCCACTGTGCCGCCCTGGGCCATTTCCTCGGGTAAAATTTGATGGTAGAGATTATAAACTGTGTTTTAATTGTTATTCAAGGAAAAAAACAGCCAAGACCTTGGAGATGGGGTCGGCAGTGGTGGAGGGAGGAGAGGAACGCGAGTGGGCTGCTGGAGACCCTGCAGCAGCTGGTGGATCGGGTGCCGCTGGAGGTCCCACAGTGATCGGGGACGAGCGCGCGGATCGGACACGGCCTGCAGCGGCACGGAGCGGCGGTGGAGGCACCGACAACATCGCCAGACCAGGCCGACGCCTGCAACTCCCACCAGTGCCGTCTCCATGACAACGGGCCTTTAAGCCCAAAATAAGACAATAGCTTTTTACCAATTTGATCTTTAAGAATATATGATACCGCCAGAAATGTGGCAACTCTTGTGTACTGTATCATATAATCTGCTATTAATACACTCTTGTCCTTAGCTTCAGCTGTGCTTATATAAAGTAAGATATTTACTGAATTCTGTGCAAAAGAAATTTCACTGTACCCATGTGCATGAGACAATAAAGTACCATTGAACCATTGAGCAATGGGGATATAAAAACGGTTAAATGATTACAAGTATTGAATTGTGGACACACGTTAGAAGAATAGCGAAGTGGACTCGATGTAGCAAATGGCTAACATCTGTACCTATGTTTGCAGACACGTCTGTACATCCTGACATTCGCCCAAAAGACAGCAGTACATAGACTAGAACTCAAAGCTGGCTCTCCAGAACTTTTAACTTTACTACCAATTGAATTGCTGTGTAAAACCCTGCATATTGAATAATGATTAAAATAATCCAATGTAATAAAAGATGGCTGAAATTTTGTCATAAGACCATAAGTGATAAGAGTAGAATTAGTTTGGTTTAGAGATACTGCATGGAAACAGGCCCATTGGCCCACCGAGTCCACGCCGACCATTGATCACCTGTACACACTGTGTTTAAGATGGAACTGCAGATGCTGGAAAAGCGAAGGTAGATAAAAACCCTGAGTTTCTCAAGCATTTTTGTCTACCTGTACACACTAGTTCTGTTATCCCACTTTCTCATCCATTCCCTGCACATTTGCGACAATCTTGCAGAGGTATTTAACCTACAAACTCGCATGTATTAGGGATGTGGGAGGAAGCCGGAGCAGCTGGAGGAAACCCACGAGGTCACAGTGAGAACGTTCAAACTCCACACAGACAGCACCCGTAGTCAGGATCGAACCCGGGTCTCTGGCGCTGTGAGGCAGCAGCTAACCGCTGCACCACCGTGCCACACTGAAGAGAGAGAGCAGGCTGGAGAGAGCAGACAGCAGAGCAGCAGGCCAGTTAAATGCCTCATCAGAGTGACAGCACCTCCAGCAACTTTAGACACAGCGCTTAGGATAAAACAGAATCAAGGGATATGGGGAGAAAGCAAGAACTGGATACTGATTTAGGTTGATCAGTCAAGATCATATTGCATGGCGGTGCTGGTTCGAAGGGCGGAATGGCCTGCACCTGCGCCTATTTTCTATGCTTCTATGTTTCCAATGCGGAGCTCCCTCAGTACAACTCTCCCTCTGTGCTCGGCGTTCTGGAGTGGGAACTGAACCAACATCTCTCTAACTCACCCACTGAGCTTGCACTGCAGAACCCAACACTGGGCCTTGGTGTGGCTCGGTTAGCGTGGTAAAGTCACACAGGACTCCTGCTAGAAACAGCGTGGGAAATGCTGAACCTAGACCACAGGTCACACATAGAAGAAGCATGTGAAACCCAACCGCTTCTGAAATGAGGAAGCACCACGATGACTTGTCATGTTTGCATTCAAGGAATCTGTGGCAACCTCTTTAGTTTAACCTATTATAGTCACGTGTACTGAGGTGGAGTGAAAAGCTTTTCTGCTCTACGCGATCCAGTCAGCGAAAACACTGTACACGATTACAATCAAGCCATCCACAGGGTACCGGTACGGGATAAAGGGAATAATGTTCAGTGCAAGATACAGTCTAGTAAAATCCGATTAAAGATAGTTCCAAGGTCTCGAATGGGGAAGTTGGGAGGTCAGGACCACTCTGAAGGGTCCCATCCTGAAATGGTACCCATCCTCCAGAGAAGCTGCTTGACCCGCTGAGATGCTCCAGCACTTTGTGCCTATCTTTGGTATAAACCAGCATTTGCAGTTCCTTGTTTCTACATTTCCGCCCTTGCAGTCTTGTGTGCATCTAATTTGGACACAACAAGCTCCCTTTAAAAAACAACAACTATCCTACAGATTACTTTGGTGTCCTTGGTTGATGGGATACCTCTTGCCCCAGAACAAGGAGATCCTCCACTATTCTGGTGCGAACCATTATGAAATGCTCTGTTCTTTAGAATTATTTACTTAGCGCCTTGAATTATGTTTAGCCACAGAGCAGACAGCAGATCAGCGAAATGCCTCGGCAAAGTGACTTCACCTCCAGCCGTGGCGAGCTCCCTCAGTACCGCACTCCCTCAGTCCTCGGGCTTCAGGAGTGGGAGTTGAACCAACAACTCACTGACTCCGTTTCTTGTTTGAATTTCAAAATATACTTTATTCGAGGAATAAATATATACAATACATGATCCTAACAAAACTCCATCCGACGTTCTCGGAGGCGAAACATACATTCAATACTGTTTACACAAATTACACAAATTTACCCCACACCTCGCCACTCATGTGGACCACTGGCGTGGAATTCCTTCCCTTATTTAGAGGGGCATCTCCACCACACCCTGCCACAGACTGACCTTTCGCTGGATGTCTACGCTGGCCCTTGGTGTGGCTCAGTTAGCCTGGGAAAGTCACCCAAGACACCCTCGAGAGAGAGGGTGATGAATCTGTGCACTAACCTCAGAATAAAAGGACATACTTTGAGAAAGGAGATGAGATTGAATTTCCTTAGTCAGAAGGTGGTGAATCAAGTGGAAATCATTGCGACAGAGGGATGTGGAGGCAAAGTCAATGGATATTTTTAAGGTGGAGATAGATTCTTGATTAGTATCGGTGTCAGGGGTTATGGGGAGAAGGCAGGAGAATAGGGTCGAGAGGGAAAGTTAGATCAGCCATGATTGAATGAATGGCGGAGTGGACTTGATGGGCCGAATGTCCTAATTCAGCTCTTATAACTTATGAACATGACCTGGATTGATCTGATCATCTATCTCCACACAGAGGCTCCTTGATCGTCAGTGGGGAGGGTGTGCTGTCTGTCATATACCAATGTAGGACATAGTGGCAGGGTGAGGGGTGACCTCTGGAACTCAGCTCCAAACTTTTTATTTATCAGAGTAGCTGCCTCAAAAAGGCACCAATGTTTGCAGACTAGAACTCAAAGCTGGCTCTCCAGAATGTGAACTTTTAACTTTATTACCTATTGGATTGCCGTGTAAAACGCTGCACATTGAATAATGATGAAAGTAATCCAACATAAAATGAAGATGGCTGAATTTTTGTCATAAGGTCATAGGTGATAGGTGTCGAATTAAGCCAATCGGCCCTTCATGTCTACTCCGCCATTCAATCATGGCTGATCCATCTCTCCCTCCTAACCCAATTTTTCGGCCTCTCCCCAGAACCTCTGACACCTGTACTAATTAAGTCCATCTATCTCTGCCTTAAAAATATCCACAGACATTCTCTGGATACTTTCAAGAGAGAGCTAGATAGGGCTCTTAAAGATAGCGGAGTCAGGGGATCTGGGGAGAAGGCAGGAACGGGGTACTGATTGGGGATGATCAGCCATGATCACATTGAATGACGGTGCTGGCTCAAAGGGCCGAATGGCCTACTCCTGCACCTGTTGTCTAATCTCTATTGAATTCCCCAGATTCATCACCCTCTGACTAAAGGTTTTTTGAGCAATTATTTGCAATAATGCAACAATAACTTGCATTTCAACAGTGCCTTATCTGTATCTCCACACAGAGGCTCCTTGTTCGTCAATGGGGAGGGTGTGCTGCCTGTCCTGTACCACTGTAGGACATAGTGGCAGGGTGAGGGGGGTGACCTCTGGAACTCAGCTCCAAACTTTTTATTTATCGGAGTCACTACCTCAAAAAGGCACCAATGTTTGCAGACACTTCTGTACCATCCTGACATTCACCCAAAAGACAGCAGTACATAGATTAGAACTGAAAGCTGGCTCTCCAGAATGTGAACGTTTAACTTTATTACCAATTAAATTGCCGTGTAAAAAGGTCATAGATGATAGGTGTAGAATTAGGCCATTCGGCCCATCAAGTCCACTCCGGGGCGAATGGCCTACTATTGCACCTATTGTCTATTCTCTTATTGAATTCCCCAGATTCATCACCCTCTGACTAAAGATTTATTGAGCAATTATTTGCAATAATACAACGCATCTTGCATTTCAACAGTGCCTTAAAGGTGATGGAAAAGTCTCAAGGTTCTTCACAGCACCATTGTCAGTTAGAATTTGGCATGGAATCACATGCTGGTTAGAGATAAAGCATGGAAACAGACCGTTCGGCCCACCGAGTCCACGCTGACCATCGATCACCCGTTCACACTAGTCCCACATTACACCACTTTTGCATGCACTCCCTACACATTGAGTGCAATTCGACAAGAGGGGCCAATTAACCTACAGAGCCACACGTCTTTGGGATGTGGGAGGAAGCCGGAGCACCCAGAGGAGACCCACACGGTCACAGGGAGAACGTGCAAACTCCACACTGATAGCGCCGGAAGTCAGAATCGAACCTGGGTCTCTGGGGGTGGTTGCAGTTCCACCTACATCAAACCCAACCCCACAAAATATCACCCAGAACAAGCCTCTCCATCACCAGTGTAGCAGTGTGACAACACAATGCTAGCAACTCACTTCAAGATAGGTTGAGAAACAGGAAGACACAAGGAAGTACAGATGCAGTAATATATGATAGTCCGCTCGGGTAGATTGCAACCCAATGGCGGGGAACATTGAATTTTCTAGTTTTAAGTAACTAACCCACAACAATCCTTTCCCCTAACCTCCGTCCCTTTCCACATATATATATCCTTTCTTCCAGCTTCACATTTCATGCCTTTTACTCTCCATATCTCACAGCCTTTTATCTTCTTTCCATCTCTGGCATCATCCACCCATCAGCCAATAACCCTTCTCTCCCTCACCTGCATCCAACTATCACTTGCCAGGCTTCATCCTTCCCCCACCTCTCTCCCAGCTTTCCCCCCCTACTACAATCAGCCTGAACAAGGGTCCCAACCCAAAACGTCACCTATCCATGTTCTCTGCAGATACTACCTGGCCCATTGAGTTACTCCATATGTCTGTTTTTGAGAAATAGGAAGTTATGAAGTTGATAAGAAGATTTGAACACCAGTGTAAATATTTTGAAACCAAATCATTGGCTCTAGGGGTTAGGGTTGTTATGACTATGCAGGGTGGGTTATCAGATCTGTGAGGTGTCTAGAACTATGGTCAAGTCCAAATCCACCCACATGTCACAGTGCCAGGGTGAAGGGTGAGTGGGGCAGAGCAGGGCGGGGCACTGGCACCAGAGTTAAACTCATAGTCATACAGCACAGAAACAGGCCCTTCTTCCCAACTTGACCATGCTGACCAAATTGCTTACCTACACTAGTTTAGTAGACAGATAAAGCGTGGAAACTGGCCCTTCGGCCCACATAGTCCGCAACGAACAGCAATCCCCACGCATTAACACTACCCTGCACGCACTAGGGACTATTTACACTTATACCAAGCCAACTAACCTACCAGCTTATACGATTTTGGAGTGTGCGAGGAAACTGAAGACCTTGGAGAAAACCCAGGCGGTCACGGGGAGAACGTACAAACTCCATACAGACAGCACCCGTAGTCGGGATCAAACCCGACTGTAAACGCAGTAAGGCAGCAGCTCTACCACTGCGCCACAGTGCCGCCCTAGTCCACTTGTCCCACTTGCCCGCGTTTGACCCATCTCCTCTTTGTTCTGCCATATATTGGTAAACATCCAGTTTTCAACCTCAGTCAGGAAGTAGTGTCTCGGCCGGAATACAAACATGCACTTTTTGCCTCCACAGATGCTGCTTTGACCCGTTGAGTTTTTCAGGTGTTCTGCTATTGTTCCAGATTCTAGTATATGCAATCTCCTTTGTCTTCTCCCTCACACAACCCTAATCCTACCTCAACAATGTTATCTCACAGAAGCTGATGGGTACATGGAAGGAGCACGTCCAGAGGAGGTAGTGGGGACGGGTACTATTAACAACATTTAAAAGCATTAGGACATGGTACGTGGATAGGAAAGGTTTGTAGGGACAGGGGTCAAATGCAGGCCTGGTTTTTATGGTGGCGCAGCTGTAGAGTTGCTGCCTTACATTGCATAACAGCGGCAGATACCCGGGTTCAATCCCGGCTTCAGGTGCTTGTCTGTACATAGTCTGTACTTTCTCCCAGTGACCTGCGTGGGTTTTCTCCGAGAACTTCAGTTTCCTCCCACACTCCAAAGATGTACAGGTTTGTAGGTTAATTGGGTTGGTGTAAATGTAAACATTTGTGTTGCTGTGCGGGGATCACTGGATGGTGCGGACACGGTGGGCCAGAGGGCCTGTTTCCGCACTGTATCTCTAAACGAAACTAAACGAAAGAGGGACTAGCGTACATGGGACATCTTCATCGGCATTGGCAAGCTGTTTCCGTGCTGTATCACTCGATGATTTTATGAATCACATCCTCAAACTAAGCTTTACCCGGTCTCCCATGCTCAAATATTTGAATTGTCCTTCAAGGAGATTATCTGGTGACATGTTGACTTTTCTGATCGCATTTGACAATAGACAATAGACAATAGGTGTAGGGATAGGCCATTCAGCCCTTCGAGCCAGCATCACCATTCAATGTGATCATGGCAGATCATCCACAATTACCCCATTCCTGCCTTATCCCCATATCCCCTGACTCTGCTATCTTTTTTTTATTAAAATGTCTTTATTAGAAGTAATGTACATTACAATGATATAAGCCAAAAATAAACATAATACATTTCCTGTACCACTTCTTATTTTATATTTTAAGAAGAAGAAGAATAAGAAGAATAGAGAGAGTTAGATAGGATAGTAAGTGCGTGAGAGAGTCATCTGGAAGAGCCCGCTATCTTTAAGAGCCTATCTAGCTCTCTCTTGAAAGTATCCAGAGAACCGACTTCCACCGCTTTCTGAGGCAGAGAATTCCACAGACTAACAACTCTCTGTGAGAAAAATGTTTCTCATTTCCGTTCCGTTGGTGCCTATTTCTCCGGGTAACGTTTCAAAACATGAGAAGCTGAGGAAGGCTGGGACAAATTAGTGATACGCATTTTGAGGTGGGCAAATAGTTCACAAGTTCACACGTTCCAGGAGTAGAATATGGCCATTCGGCCCATCGAGTCTCCTCCGCCATTCAAGCATGGCTGATCTCTGCCTCCTAATCCCATACATGTTCAGACACAGTGTGCCCGCATTTGAGGGAGGGGGTTGAGGTGGTGGGCAAGGGAATGTTTGCGGTGGTGGACAGAGTGCTGCAAAGCGGGCAAACGTCACCAGGATGAAGCAGAGCTTTGAGGAGATACTCCAATCCAGGCAACAGGAGAGCATTGCAGCCCCCTGATAGGTGCATTGTCCGTGGTGAGGAGGCTGGGGGATAGGGCGTGGCAAGTGAGTCACCAACTTAGTCTCGAACCACTGCAAAGTCATTTCTGAGCAAACGGGAATTGACTGTTTGACTTCTGTTGTGAATGAGGAAAGGAGGACAACTCTCAAAGCAGTGCAGGGTCCAAACCGATCCAACGCGAGCCAAGACATGGCGGTGGGACAGGGAGAATTCACCCACCAGAAACGGCCCAGATCCAGGGGAACAGTCGCTCTGTTGGTTCTTGTCGCTGTTGGTCTTCACATCAGGTTTTAAATCTTGTTTTTACAAAATGCTCTGTCCTTTAGAATTATTTACCAGTGCCTTGAATTATTTGTAAATACAGACCTGTCTGTACTGTGTGGGGAGCTGATGATGAATTGCTCAACACTCGTTAGTTCCTGTAGAGACTTCCATCAGCGGTTGTTGTCGTGTTGTGTGCAGCCAAATTGCACACAGCTCGCTCCCTGTGGAGAAGGGAGATAACTACCTACAGCTTGCCTTGCCTTGTGGACCTCACTGAAACTTACCAAATAGTGAAAGGCTGGATAGAGTGGATGGTGGAGGATGTTTCCACTTGCGGAGAGTCTAGGATCAGAGGTCACAGCCTCAGAATTAAAGAACGTTCCTTTAGGAAGGAGATGGGGAGGAATTTCTTTAGTTAGGTGGTGAATCTGTGGAATTCATTGCTACAGAAGGCTGTGGAGGCTGTCTATAGATATTTCTAAGGCGAGATAGATCGATTCTTGATCAGTACTGGTGTTTAGGAGTCCTGGGGAGAAGACAGAAAGATAGATCAGCCATGATTGAATGGTGGAGAGTAGACTTGATGGGCCAAATGGGCTAATTCTGCTCCTAGTACTAATTAACTTATGATCTGTTCTTCAGAATTATTTACTAGCACCTTGAATTATTTTGAGCCACAGAGCAGACTACTGGGCTACGAGCTGCTAAAGATTTAAAGTGCTTGCAGACTTGTTCTTTCCTGCACTAATGACTGTTTGTGATGCTGTGCGCAGCCAAATTGCACACAGCTAACTCCCTGTAGAAATGATCCGACAGCCGGCCTTGTTGATCTTGGGTGTTGGGGTAACTCTTGCCCTGGACCAGAGAGAGTTTGCTCCACTATTCTGGTGCAAAAAACTTGATTCTCCAGGTTAAACTTTCTCAGTGACTTGACAGCAGATCAGCTAAATGCTTTACCCCTTGCATATCTCTTGACTTCCTTCCCTCGCTGACTGTTGGTCTGAAGACGGGTCTCGACCTGAAACAACTCACCCATTGCTTCTCTCCAGAGATGCCGCCTGACCCGCTGAGTTACTCCAGCATTTAGTGTCCATCAAAGACACACGGCACTCCCTCCACGCACTGCAATGGGAAATGTTGAATCTAAATCTTATGCACATTCAAAGAAAAAACCTTGTGAGACCAGCCATTGGGAACAGATGGGCATCTCAAATGAGGAAGCACCAGAGTGACTGTCCAATTTTAGCATTTGGAGAAGTTGAGGTAATCTCTCCTGAGAAAAAAAACAGCTGCTTTACAGACTCTGCTGCTCGAGCTGTTCTCCACACTGTGCTTTCCCCAGCCTCTGAGTTCTCCTTCAAGGCATTTGTCTTGTGGCTTGTGAGCGGACCTGGGACTGATCTGATCAATGTGTCTCCATCCCAGATCCTGAATCTGCAGAGTTTCACATGTGTTAGAGTCATAGTGATACAGTTGTAGAAACAGGCCCTTCAGCCCAACTTGCCACACGGCCAAACATGTCTCAGCAACACTAGTCCACCACCTGTCCATGTTTAGGTCAATGTCCCTACAAACCTGTCCTATCCATGTACCCAGGGCCGGCCTTTAAGCCGTTTGGACCGATTGCTCCCAATTGGGCCCGCGAGTAAGTGGGCCCCACGCCTCAGAGTTATCTACTCTCGGGTCTCAGGTAGATCTACACCTGGCGTGGAGGGGGGGGAGAGAGAGGGGCTCGGAGATAGAGTAGAGAGGGTGGAGGGGGAAGAAAGTGGGGTAGACGGGGGAGGGGGAACGGAGAAGGGGGAGAAGGGGGGGGAGAGGGGGAGGTGGGTCGTTTGCTCACTGGCAGCGCTCCCGCCCTTCCTGAGTCGCCGTGCTTCCCAGTCACAGCCCCAGCTCCACCCCTCTCTCTCCCCGGGGAGAGATGCGTGTGTGAACAATACAGGGGAGGGCGGGCCGGGGGTTGGAGCGACGTTTACAAACATCGGACCCTCAGCTCACACCCATCCGCCTGGACCCCGGGACCTCAGCTCCCGACCACGGGCCCTCTCCCATCCCTTCTCTCCTTCCCTCCCACACACACATCATGCACAGACAACTAACACACACAACTAAGTTAGGATGGTGGTAGAAGCCCAAAGGGTAGGATGGGGCTGAAGCCCAAAATCTAATGCCTGGATTGGGTTTTCACCAATGGTTATTGGTTTTCCGCGAGGATCTATTTATTAAAGTTACTTTTTTTTTAATCATTTCACAGTCACAAAAACATGTGGTATTGTAACTATGTAGCTTTTCAGAGGTGATCTACACATTTTGTTTGTTACTTGTAGGCTTACACGTATGCTCTTAAATTTTATAATTAAAATGTAGAGCGTTAGATCAGTTTGGTCCCATTTAAGTCGCATGCACTTTTTAAGTGCAAATGTTGATTGTACTTTGGCATTCTACCATAGAGATATGAAGTCCAGAATAGACTTTAATTATATTTCTATGAATCTAGACCTTGGCTGGGAACCTGGGGCTCACCAAAAATCGTTACCACTTGGGCCCCACAACTCCTAAGGCCGGCCCTTGCATTGTACCTGTCTAACTGTTTCTTAAATGATGGGATAGTCCCTGCCTCAATTACCTCCTCTGGCAGCTTCATCCATACACCCACCCAGCCTTTGTTGTGAAAAGACACATCATAATTATTCCAGGTGGACGTGGAGTTTGAAACATCAGTGGCAGATCCAGCTTCCTCCACAGGCCGGGAAGTTTAGTTCAATGGGGCACAAAGTGCTGGCATATAACTCAGTAGGTCAGGCAGTATCTCATGGTCTTTACTTGAAATGGTCACCTATCCATGTTCTTCCACAGATTGCTGCCTGACCTGCTGAGTCACCACTGGCATCACAGGCAGCTGGCTATTCAGCTTTAGTAAAGCACAAAAGTGCTGGAGTAAGGCAGCAGGGCAGGCAGCAAATCTCTGGAGAACATCGATAGGTGACGTTTTGGGTTGAGACCTGAATTAGGGGAAGGCCAGATGAGGAAAAACCTTTTTCACCAGAGTTGTGAATCTGTAGAATTCTTTGCCACAGAGGGCAGTGGAGGCCAATTCAACTGGATGTATTCAAGAGAGAGTTAGATATAGCTCTTAGGGCTAATGAAAATCATGGGATTAGGGGGAGCAAGCAGAACAAGGTACTGATTTTGGATGATCAGCCATGAACAGTCTGACCTTGGTTCACAAAACATCGCATCACTAGTAAAGAGAGCGCAGCAGCGTTTTGCACTTTCTGCGCCGGATGAGAAGAGCTCACCTCCCCATCCCGTCCTCACCACTTTCTACAGGGGCACCATAGAGAGCATTGTGACCAGCTGCATCTGTCTGGTTTGGGGACTGCAAAGCCTCCGACTGGAAGTCCGTGCAGAGAGTGGTGAGGGACGGCTGAAAAAATCATCGGGACTTCTCTTCCTTCAATCCGGGACATTGCGCGCAAACGTTTGCTTGTCCAAGGCCAACAGCATTATAAAAGACCCCACACATCTCCATCATGGACTGTTCACTCTGCTTGCCCTCGGGCAAAAGGTATCGCAGTATAAGGAGCAGAACGGGCCAGGTTCTGCAACAGCCTCGTTCCCCAGAGCCATCAGACTCTTGAATTCCATTGTTAATGTGCCGCCACTATTATCTATTTTATCTTTTTATCTATTTGATCTTTTTTTATATTTTATCCTTTTGTTATTTTATGTTACACGGTGAGGCCAGATGCAACGAAATTTCATTCCAACTTGCATTTGTTGGTGTTATTTTTGAATGACAATAAAGTCTTTGATTGAAAATCATATTGAATGGCAGTGCGCTGGCTCGAAGGGTGCCGAATTGCCTACTCCTGCGCCTATATTCTATGGTGTATACTTTCTTATGAATCGTTACCTATCACTTTCTCCAGAGATAGTTCCTGACCCGTTGAGTTACTCCAGCCACTTTGAGTCCTTTTGTGTGTATTAAACCAGCATCTGCAGTTCCTTGTTTCTACTAGTTCAATGGGGATGTGGGTTGTAGTGAGATTGAACACTATTGTAGTGTGATTGAAAAACCCGTCGGTTTCTCCAGAGATGCTGCCTTGTCCCGCTGAGTTGTGGCATACTCCAGCCTCTTACATAAGAAACATAGAAACATAGAAATTAGGTGCAGGAGTAGGCCATTCAGCCCTTCGAGCCTGCACCGCCATTCAATATGATCATGGCTGATCCATCCAACTCAGTATCCCGTACCTGCCTTCTCTCCCATACCCTTGATCCCCTTAGCCACACAAGGGCCACATCCAACTCACTCTTAAAAATATAGCCAATTTGGAAAGTGGCCTCAACTACCCTCTGTGGCAGAGAGTTCCAGAGACTCACCACCCTCTGTGTGAAGAAAGTCTTTCTCATCTCGGTCTTAAAGGATTTCCCCCTTATCCTTAAGCTGTGGACCCCTTGTCCTGACTTCCCCAACATCGGGAAACAATCTTCCTGCATCTAGCCTGTCCAACCCCTTAAGAATTTTATGTAAGTTTTCTCTGTATAAGATCCCTCTTAATCTCCTAAAATTCCAGAGAGTATAATCCGAGAGTCTATCCAGTCTTTCTTCATAAGACAGTCCTGACATCCAGGAATCAGTCTGGTGACCTTCTTTGCACTCCCCTCTATGGCAATAAATGTCCTTCCTCAGGATTTGGAGACCAAAAACTGCACGCAATACTCCAGGTGTGGTCTCACCAAGACCCTGTACAACTGAAACGTGTGAACCTCCCTGCTCCTGTACTCAAATCCTTTTGCTAGAAAGCTAACATACCATTCGCTTTTTTCACTGCCTGCTGCACTGCATGCCTACTTTCAATGACTGGTGTACCATTGGACACCCAGGTCTCGCTGCATCTCCCTTTTCCTAATCGGCCACCATTTAAATAATAGTCTGCCTTTCCTGTTTTTGCCACCAAAGTGGATAACCTCACATTTATCCACATTATACTGCATCTGCCAAACATTTGCCCACTCACCCAGCTATCCAAGAAGTTACCCTTTGCAGTCTCCTAGCCATCCTCCTATCAGCGAACACTGCCCCCCAGCTTAGTGTCATCCGCAAACTTGGAGATATTGCCTTCAATTCCTCATCCAGATCATTAATATATATTGTAAATAGCTGGGGGTCCCAGCACTGAGCCTGCGGTACCCCACTAGTTACTGCCTGCCCATTGTGAAAAGGAACCCGTTTACTCCTACTCTTTTTACTTCCTGTTTGCCAGCCAGTTCTCTATCCACATCAATACTGAACCCTAATACCGTATGCTTTAAGTTTGTTATACTAATCTCTTGATGTGGGACCTTGTCGAAAGCCTTCTGGTAAGTCCAGATATACCACATCCACTGGTTCTCCCTTATCCACGCTACTGTTACATCCTCGAAAAATTCCACAAGATTCGTCAGACTATGATTTACCTTTTGTAAATCCGATGCTGAGAAACTTTGTCCAATGATTTCACCACTTTCAAATGTGCTGCTATCCCATCTTTAATAAATGACACTAGCAGTTTCCCCACTACCGATGTTAGACTAATGGTCTGTAATTCCCCGTTTTCTCTCTCCCTCCCTTCTTAAAAAGAGGGTTACATTTGCTACCCGCCAATCCTCAGGAACTACTCCAGAATCTAAAGAGTTTTGAAAGATTATCTAATGCAATCCACTATTTCCTGAGCTACTTCCTTAAGTACTCTGGGATGCAGCCTATCTGGCCCTGGGGATTTATCGGCCTTATTCTATTCAATTTACCCAACACCACTTCCCGACTGACATGGATTTCACTCAATTCCTCCTTTGACCCACAGTCCCCTGCTATTTCAGGCAGATTATTTATGTTTTCCTTAGTGAAGACGGAAACCAAAGTAGTTATTCAATTGGTCGCCGCCATATCCTTGTTCCCCATGATCAACTCACCTGTTTCTGACTGCAAGGGACTACATTTGTTTTAATAACCTCTTTCTCTTCACATATCTATAAAAACTTTTGCAGTCGAGTTTTTATGTTCCCTGCCATGTTCTCTTTCATAATCTATTTTTCCTTTCCTAATTTAAGCCCTTTGTCCTCCTCTGCTGGTCTCTGGAATTTCTCCCAAGTCCTCTGGTATGCTGCTTTTTCTGGCTACTTTGTACGCATCATCCTTTGCTTGATACTATCCCTGATTCCCGTTGTTATCCACGGATGCACTACCTTCCCGATTTATTTCTTTTGCCAAAACTGGGATGAACAGAATTTTTGTAGTTTTCATCCATGCAGTCTTTAAAAATGTTCTTCCATTGTATTATCCACCGTCAAGACCCTTTTAGAATTAATTGCCAGTCAATCTTGGCCAATTCACGTTCATACCGCCTCAAAAGTTAACCTTTCTTTAAGTTCAGAACCATTGTTTTGTCTGAATTAACAATGTCGCTCTCCATCTCCTGAATGGAGAACTCAACCATATTATGGTCACTCTTGCCCAAGGGGGCACGTACAACAAGACGGCTAATTACCCCCTTCCTCATTACTCAAAACCCAGTCTAAAATAGCCTTGCTCTCTCGTTGGTTCCTCTACATGTTGATTTAGATAACTATCCGACCATAATTCCAAAAAAATCCTCTTCCTCAGCACCCCTGCCAAATTTGATTAGATCCCAATCTATATGTAGATTGAAGTCACCCATTATAACTGTTTTGCCTTTGTCGCACGCATTTCTAATTTCCTGTTTGATACCATCCCCAACTTCTCTGCTACTGTTAGGTGGCCTGTACACAACACCCACCAGCGTTTTCTGCCCTTAGTGTTTTGTAGCTCTACCCATACCGATTCCACATCCTCCAAGCTAAGTCCTTCCTTTTCCATTGCTTTAAATGGTGGCCGATTGAGGAAAAGGGGAGATGCAGCGAGACCTGGGTGTCATGGTACACCAGTCATTGGAAAAGTAGGCATGCAGGTGCAGCAGGCAGTGAAAAAAAGCGAATGGTTATGTTAGCTTTCATAGCAAAAGGATTTGTGTTTATAGGAGCAGGGAGGTTCTACTTCAACAACGTTGTAACAGGGTTTACTTTTTTGAAGACCACACCTGGAGTATTGCCGTGCAGTTTTTGGTCTCCAATCTTGAGGAAAGCGTACATTATTGCCATAGAGGGAGTGCAGGAGAAGGTTCACCAGACATGATTCCTGCGGGTAAGGGGTTTATGAAGAAAGACTGGATATAGACTCTCGGTTTATTACTCTTGGAAAGTTAGTGAGATTAAGAGGGGATCTTATAGAAACTTACAAAATTCTTAAGGGGTTGGACAGGTAAGATGCAGGAAGATTGTTCCCGATGTTGGGGAAGTCCTAGGACAAGGGGTCACAAGCTTTAAGGATAAGGGGGAAAATCCTTTAAGACGAGATGAGAAAGGACTTTCTTCACACAGAGGTGGTGAGTCTCTGGAACTCTCTGCCACAGATGGGTAGTTTGAGGCCAGTCATTGGTATATTTAAAGAGAGTTGGATGTGGGCCCTTGTGGCTAAGGGGATCAGAGGGTATGGAGAGAAGGCAGGTACGGGAGTACTGAGTTGGATGATCCAGCCATGATCATATGGAAATGGCGGTGACAGGCTTTCGAAGGGCTGAATGGCCTTACTCCTGCACCTAATTTTCTATTGTTTCTATGTTTCTATGTTTTAATTCGCATCTCTAACCAGCAAACGCTAGCTTCCACCTTCGCCTTTTCGTTTCCTCTCTTATCCCTCCTGCTATTGAATATAGCCTGGATGTTCAGCTCCCAGCCTACGTCTCCCTGGAGCCCATGTCTCGTGATCCCAACTTATATAATCATTAAATCTATCTGCACGTTCAATAACTCGTCCACCTTATTGTACGAATACTCCTTTGCATTGAGACACAAAGCCTTCGAGCCTGGTCTTTATCAAGGCATTTATCCTTATACAATTTGGCTGAAAGTGTGGCCCTTTTGGATTTATAGCCCTGGTTTTGGTCTGCCTGCCCACTGTTACCTTATTCACCTTGCTACTAATGCTTCTACCCTCATTTTACACCCTTCCTGCCTCTCTGCTCTTGTACCATCCCCCTGCCACGAGTATTTAATCCTCCCGACAGCACTAGCAAACACTTCGCCCAAAGAACATTGGTTCCCTTCCATTTCCAGGTGCAAACCGTCCTGTTGTGATACCGGTCCCTCCACCTCCCCCAGAACTGGTGCCAAGTGCCCTAAAATTTGATCCTCCCCCTATTGCCCACACATTTCACGCCAACTAATTCATATGCTATTAATCCTTTCCTATGCTACTCTGACTGGCCGTTGTGTTACTGGAAGTAATCCGGAGGATTACTACCGTTGATGGTTCCTATTTTAAGTTTATCGTCCTAGCTCCTAAAATTCACCTTGTAGGACCTCATCCCTTTTTTTACCTATATCGTTGGTGCCAATCATGCACCACGACAATGCTTGTTCACCCTCCCCTCCAGAAATGTTCTGCAGCCGTTCAGTGACATACCTGACCTTTGCCACCAGGGAGGCAACAGCCATCCTGGAGTCTCTTTTGCGGGCCGCAAGAAACGCGCCTATCTATTCCCTGACAATTGAAATCCCTATTACTATTGCCCTTCCCTCTTTTTTCCCCCCTATGTGCTGCAGAGCACCCATGGTGCAGTGAACCTGGCCTGCTGCTGCTATTCCTGATGAGCCATCTCCCTCAACAGTATCCAAAATGTATACCTGTTTAGGAGGGAGATGACCGCAGGGGACTCTTTGTGTTCGCTATCTTTGGTGTAAACCAGCCACCTGCGTTCCTTGCTGCACTGATCCTTTGCGAAACCTATGAAAGCTGTCCGAACAGCACAAATTACTGTTTTTTTATTGTTAACAACCAACACAACCCAGCCAGACCACAGTCTACAGAAGAATGGACCCGCATCCTCTCCTTCCCATTCACCACTTCACACTACTTAAGGCAAGAATCCAGTATGAAAATACTTTGTCACTTTCACACCCCACTCACCAGAAAAGACTGGGGCCTTCTACGCCCACCCTCCTCCAATCACCACTTCCACCAAATCACCACACCCTCTGTCACTTATCAAATATCAACAATAAAAATAGAGGAGGAGGGAGAGGCATTTCAGAGGACAAAAAAAGCGGAAATCTCCAGGACATTGACAATGTTTCCCCCTCGAACGAATAAGCTCTGGCTGCAAAACAGGCTGGCCGGTCTAGACACAGTACATTTTAAACCAGTCCCTGCAAAATGTTACTGTCACTGCCTGCTTCAAAGTCTTCCACTATTGTCATGCACCAAAAAGGCAAGGATTACTTGTTTAATGACTACAGGCCTGTCACATGGACCCTCTGTAGTCATGAAAGACACTCTCGAAAGTGCATATTTGTGCTGGCCAAGCTGAAAAATTATCACAAACCCACACTTCTGGACCGCCTCTGCAATTTGCATTCTGGGCCAATAGATCTTTGGATGATGCAGTCAAACCTGGGCCTGCACTTCATCCGCTAGACCACCAGGGGACTATGCGAGGATCCTTGTTTATTGATTTTAGCTCTGCATTCGAAACACCATTGTGACCAGAGCTACTACACTCCAAAACTTTCAAGATTTGACTGTGCTGGCTGAACCCTCTGTCGGTGGATCACCAGCATCCTGACAGACAGGAAAGCAGCATGTGAGGCTGGGAAAGCACATCTCGGACCCCCAAAAGCTCAGCTAGAGGCACCGCAAGGCTGGTACTCTCCTCTCCTTACTCCTCTCTGCAATCATGTGACTGCACCTCTACAGACTCCTCTGCCAAAAACTTCCAAGTTTGCGGGATGATGACAACTGATGGGACTGAATCCAGGATGGGGAAGGAATCTGCTTACAGACAGGACAAAAAAAAAGTTTATTTTTGGCCACTGCTGTCATCCTGGTGCCGTAGCAACATACCTAGATGCTCAATGCTCTTACGACAGTGGAATTGATTGTAGATTTAGGAAGAGCTTCCACCCTCCCCTCATTCACTCCACCATCGCAACACCACAGTCACAACTGATTCTTTACTATACCTAACATTTAA